>APFE031199009.1:249351-260207 GCA_000404065.3 Pinus taeda
GTAAGTCTATCAACTACCACCATGATGACACTTTTTCCTTCAGACTTGGGTAAACCTTTGATAAAATCCATTGAAACCTCCTCCCAACGTTGCCTTGGAATGGATAAAGGTTGTAAAAGACTCGAGATCTTAATTGTCTAAACTTTATTTTGTTGGAAAACCAAGCATTCCGCCACAAAATTTTCAATATTATATTTAAGGCCATCCCAGAAAATTCCTCCTTAACCTTGTGGTAAGTTTTTAAAAATTTTGAGTGCCCGCATAAGGGAGAGGTGTGCAATTCCTGAAGAATCTTTTGTTTGAGTTGGGAATTCTTATAGAGGTATAAGCGATCTTTGTACCCTAACAAATAATTTTTCAAGCTAAATGTATTAGATGTACTCAGATCTTGTAGCAACTTTTGAATGAGTGCCCACACTTCTTCCTCATTAATCTTTCATTCATCCCTTACTTCAGTTATCCAATATGGTTGGATAATAGAAATGGCATAAAGAAATGCTTCCACGTCCTCATCCTTTCTTAAGAGTGCATCTGCAACAACATTTTGCCTCTCTTTTTTGTAGATGATTTCAAATTCATAAACCAACATCTTTGTGACCCATTTTTTCTTCTCTTATGAAGGTAATATTTGTTCTAAAAAGTATTTAAGACTATCATGATCTGTTTTTACCTTGAAGTGTCTTCCCATTAGGTAAGGTCTTCATTTCTTAAGTGCATGTAGTATTGCCAACATTTTCTTCTCATAAATAGCTTTGTGTAAATACTTTCCTTTGATTAGACGGGTTTCAAAAGAAATGGGTCTTCCTTTTTGCATTAAAACAATACCAATTTAATTTCGTGAGGCATCACATTCCACAATAAAGGTTTTTGTGAAGTATGGTGTAGCTAAGACCGATGTTTCACACATTGCCTCTTTAAGATCTTCAAAGGCCTTTGTTGCTTCTAGAGTCCAAGAAAATGCATCTTTCTTCAGTAATGTTGTTAGAGGTGCTTCTATTCTCCCATAATTCTTAACAAACATGTGATAATACCCTGTTAACTCGAGAAATCCTCGCAGATGCTTTATGGATGTGGGGATTTTCCATTCCTTAATGGCTTTAATTTTGCTAGGGTCTACCTTAACACCTTCATGAGATACAATATGACCCAGATATTCCACCTCCTATACTCCAAAGAAACATTTGGAGATCTTTTCATATAAGTGTTTCTTCTACAATAGTTTGAGCACCCTGTCAACATGTTGAACATGATACTTCCAAGACTCATTATAGATTAGTATATCATCAAATATTACTAACACAAATTTTCTAAGGAAGGGTTTGAAAATTGAATTCTTCAAATCTTGAAATGTAGAAGGTGCATTGGTAAGGCCAAAAGGCATAACCAAAAATTCATAATGACCCTCATGAATTCTAAATGTTTTTTTCAGAATGTCTTTAGTCTCCATTCTGATTTGATGATATCTTGAATGAAGATCCAACTTGGTGAAGTAAATTTTTCGATGTAATTCATCCAATAATTCATCAATGACAGGAATGGGAAATTTATCTTTAATATTGATCTTGTTGAGCTCCCTATAATCCGAACACATGTGCCACGGTCCATACTTCTTGAGCACCATTACTATTGGAGCAGAGAAAGAAATTTGACTAGGTTGAATTATACCATCATCTAGGATTTATGCAACCATATGTTCAATTTCACTCTTTTGGGCATATGGATATATATAAGGCTTGATGTTTTGAGGAACACTCCATGGAATCAAATTAATAACATGATCATGTTCGAATTATGATACAAGTGTTGCCTTGATGGAAAATCACTCACAGGTCAATTTAGATTTGATAAAAGACAACTCACATTGCAGCAGGTCAATTCAGAGGTAATAGGACATTGATACAGAAGAACAGGAAGTTGGAACAAAGGTCTACTAATCATAATCAAGAAGTTAAAGGAAAAGGATGTTGTAAGTTGTATATGTAGGTTCACTTTGACAAAGAAGCATATACATGCAGGTTAACAGACCAAAAAGAGCGTATATGTATGGACACACTTTCACAAGGGAAAAATCACGTATAGGTTGGAAAATCAAGGAAATTCAAGTTTAAAGAATACCAAGGGTCAATACCATGGTATTATCCCACAATATTGAGTGGAGTAACAACTATTTGATCTCATTCAAGAATACCACAGGCTCTAAGTGTTGTTTTGGTCCGAGGTATTGAAAAAGGCCAAAAACTATATAACGAGGAGATGAATTTTTTAATTTTTGTGAACAAAATGGAATAAAAAGGAAGTTATCTATTGCCATAACTCCTTAACAAAATTGCGTAGTGGAAAGAATGAATAGAATAGTTCAACAAATGGCTTGAGCTATGCTTGATGAATCTGGAGTATCTAGTCTAAAAATTTATGAAACGTGGTCCCTGGAGGAAGAGAGAAGGTAGTGGCCTTCTGTAGGCTGATGCCTATATACTAGTAAACATATTGGCTAGTAAAAGAGCTAGGTGGTTGTATCTCCCTTCCAGTAGAAGTTGGAAAATGAGATAAGGTTGTAGCCTTCTTTAGGTGGGTGCCTGTGTACTAGTATGAGTCTGTAATAGTACAAGATTGTAAACCAATTTTCTTTATGTTAAGAAGACAAAGATGATAGCAGCTGGTGGTTTTTCTCCCACATTAGGTTTCCACCTTAAATCTTGGTGTTCATGTGTGTTGCTTATGTGTGATGGATTATTCTATTATTATTGCACATAGTTACTATATAATAAGATTATGATGCACTGATTAAAGATCAACACATGATAATTTAACTAAATCATAAGTTCTCTTGGTATACTTTGGTTTCTTTAATCAAAGTAGCGTGCACACGCAAGTTCACTTCACTGAAGTAGTGTATATAAATCTGACTGGGAAATGAAATATTATTGAATTGTAAATACTAATTCACCCCCCCTCTTAATATTATTTCCAACAATTGGTATCAGAGCAGGTCCTTTAGAAGAAGCTTGATCGCTTGAAGGGAGATCTTTCAAGATGAACAATCACAAAGGCATGGGATCTATCAGACCACCAATCTTCAATGGGAACAACTTGGTATATTGGAAAATAAGAACCAAAGCCTATCTTTAGTCACTTGGAGTCGATGTTTGGGAAATTTTGGAAGGAGGATACCAATTTCCAACAGTAATACCTATAGAGATAACAGGTAAGAAGTTATATGAAACGAATGCCAAAGAAATCAATACTTTATTGGGAAGTCTGTTAGAATCAAAATTCGTCAAAGTCGTGCATCTCAAGACAGCTAAAGAGGTATGGGACAAAATCATTCAGAGCTATGAAGCAGACTCCTGGGTAAAATGTGCTAAGCTCCAAACTCTTAGAATTCAATATTAAACTCTTAAGATGCATAGTGATGAAAGTATTGCTAGTTAATTTTTGCGTGTACATGAGATTGTTAATTGTATGAAGAATATGGGTGAATAAATAAAGGAGTCTACTTTAGTAGAGAAAATTTTGAGATCCTTGTCTTCTAAATTTGAGTCAAAAGTATATGCCATAGAAGAAAAGAAAGATATTCAATCTATTAATGTGGTTCAACTTCATGGAATTCTAACTACCTTTGAAATGAGGAAATGAGGTCCATCAGATATGAGAGAAGCCTCTTTCAAAGCTTCAGCTAAAGGAAAAGAAGAGGAAGATCACAGTGAATTGGGATAGATTTCATAAGAAGAAGATGAGGTAAACTTTGTCAAGAATATTCAACGGGGCTTCAGAAGATTCAGAAGTAATCTACCATTCAAATTATTTTCTTGTGGTAGAGTTGGCCATTATGCTGTAAAATTTCCTCATAAAGATAATCATGAAAAAGGAAAGGAATCTACAAAAGGCTATAGAAAACAGGTTGTTAGTAGAATATGTTACTATACTTATGAAGATAGAGATGGATTATCTAATAGTGATGAAGATGAAACTGAATGAGATTATGAACTACTCATGGCTTATGACACTGATGTTTTTTTGGATGCCTTAGAAGTGGAAGACTTTCTTGAAGAAATCACTAAACTCAAAATCTGTTTGGAAGAAAAGAATACGATCATAGACACATTGACACATCAACTAACTGAAAGAGAAAATCACAATGAAAAACTAGAATGTGAAGTTGTGGGTCTAAGAAAAGAACTTGAGAAGACAAAATATCTTAATTTTAGATTTGCTAAGGGATCAGAAACTTTAAATGAAATCATCAAGGTTCAACATTCTTCTCTTATAAATACAGGCCTTTGATATACTGAAGAATCATCCCAATCACAAAAGCCATCAACCTCCACCAGAAGCTATCTTGATGATGCAAAGACTAGTGAACAATATGTCAATCATCAACAAATGCCTAAAAGTACTCATTAGGTAAATCATGCTCAATTTACTCCAAGGATGAACATCAATAGAAGCATCAACCAAAAGGTAAACAATACCAAAAGATTCTATGATCACAGAAACTTCTTTAATGGACAATGTTTTTCATGACATAAATTTGGGCACAAGGATGCTCAATGTGTTTCTTAGAAAACTATCATGACTAGAGAAGCACAAAATCAAAGGAGCGTAGCAGGAATCAAGAAAATTTCTTGTAATAACTTTTCTCCTCTTGAAGATGAAATTGAATGTTCAGTTTGTAATAACTTTGGTTATGAAGTATCTGAATACAGGAGAAAATTTTGGCCAACGCTTCAAAAGGAGCAAACATCATCAAATTCCAAGGTAAGGAGAAAGAAGGAATTTCAATCAGAAAGATGTGTCATAGCTCTATTTGTAGAAGGACAAGAAAATTAGTGGTACATTGACAGCGGATTCTCTAAACACATGAGAGGTGATAAAGAGAAAATTCATTCACATAATTCTTTAGGAAAGGAAAAGAATGTCTCCTTTGGAAATGACACACCAACTTTCATTAAAGGTAAAGGTTATGTTTATTTGAAAGAAAAGGTTAAAATTGGAAATGTCATGTATGTTGATGATTTAAAACATAACTTGTTGAGTGTCAGTTAAATGTGTGATCAAGGAAATGAAGTTGTGTTTAGATCAAATAGATGTGTGGTTCGTGAGCATGATACAGGAAAGACCATAATCAAAGGTACAAGAACTCCAAACAATCTATAAATACTAAAAGGAGGACAAAAACAATGTTATCTAAGGAAAACAGATGAAAACTAGTTATGGCACAGAAGATTGGGGCATCTAAGAGTTTCTCA
Organism: Pinus taeda; assembly: GCA_000404065.3. Lineage (NCBI taxonomy): Eukaryota > Viridiplantae > Streptophyta > Pinopsida > Pinales > Pinaceae > Pinus > Pinus taeda. The sequence goes on from APFE031199009.1 coordinate 254,601, forward strand.
AATAACAAAAGCATGTAGGCTCAAGGTGGTTCATGATCTTCCAGATATCAACATTCCATAAAATACCATATGCAACCCATGTCAAGTCAGTTAGCAAACCAGATTTCATTTCAATGAAAAAGAAGGATCAACAAGTAAGCCTCTTGAACTCATCCATACTGATTTGTGTGGATCAACAAGGAAAAAATCACCTCGTGGAGAAGAATAATTTATTTTATTCATTAATGATTTCTCTAGAATGTGTTGGATAGGTCTACTAAAGCATAAAGGCGAAGCATTTGAAAAGTTTAAAGCCTTCAAAACTTTAGTTGAAAATGAATCAGATCGAAAAATCAAATATCTCAGATCTGATCGAGGGGGAGAATTCATATTAGATGAATTTTTTGATTTTTGTGAACAACATGGAATAAAAAGGAAGTTCTCAGTTGCCATAACTCCTCAAAAAAATGGCGTAGTGGAAAGAATGAATAGAACAGTTCAACAACTGGCTCGAGCTATGCTTGATTAATCTGGAACTCTTGCCACCTTTTGGGGTGAAGCTGCATTTATCGTCGTGACTATTCTCAACAAAGCTAATGTTCGGTAAATAGCGATCAAACTCCATATGAACTTTTGTATAGTAAGCCTCCTACTAGAAAACACTTTAGAGTTTTTGGAAGAAAATGTTTCATCAAAAGGACTGATGAAAAACTTGGTAAGTTTGAACCTAGAGCAGACGAAGGAATTCTGCTTGGTTATGCATTGAGAAATAAAGGATACAAATGTTATAATAAGAGTCTGTGGAAATTTTTTGAATGCATTGATGTAGTAATTGATGAAGCATGAAAAAATCCAGAATCCGGAAAAATGATATAGAGGAAGAAACCAATGAAGCATCAGAAGAAGATACAATTGACAGGGAAAAGACTCCATCCAAGTATGTTCAAAAGAATCATCCAAAATCTCAAATTCTAGGAGAAAAAGTTTTTGGAGTACAGACAAGAAGAATTCTTGTAGGAAATTCCAATTATCTAGCATTACTATCCTCCATAGAACCACAAAATGTTAATGAAGCTAGAAAATATGAATGTTGGGTTAAGGCAATGAATGAGGAACTTGGCCAAATTGAAAATAATGATACTTGGGAGCTAGTCCACCTCTTGGTAAAAATATTATAGGAACAAAATGGATATTCAAGAATAAATTGAATGAAAATGGAGAGGTTATTAGAAACAAAGAAAGACTTCTATGTAAAGGGTATTCTCAACAAGAAGGTATAGACTTTGAAGAAACATTTGCACTTGTTGCCAGACTTGAAGCCATAAGAATGTTTCTTGCTCTTTCAAGTTTTCGGAAATTCAAAGTGTATCAAATGGATGTAAAATCTGTATTTATTAATGGAGAGTTAGAAGAAGAAGTCTATATTGAACAACTAGAAGGATTCATTCTAGGAAATGACGAAAAGCTTGTATGCAAGTTGAAAAAGGCTCTTTATGGACTGAAACAAGCTCCAAGTGCTTGGTATTATCACCTTGACAAATATCTACAACAACAAGGGTTCACAAAAGGATTTGCGGACAACAACTTATACACCAAGATTGAGAATGATAGACTACTAATTATTTTTGTTTATGTTGACGATATCATCTTTGGAAGCAATGAAGAATATATGAGTCAGATCTTTGCTTCAGTTATGCAGTAAGAATTTGAAATTTCCTTACTTGGTGAACTTACTTTTTTCCTTGGTCTACAAGTATGTCAAACAAAAGATGGTATTTTTCTTTCACAAACGAAATATCTCAAGCAGATTTTGAAGAAATATGGAATGGAAGATTCTAAACCAGTATGTACTCCAATGGTAATAGGATGTAGTCTTAGTTATAACGATGAATCACCTACAATGAATCAACCAACATATAGATCTATGATTGGAAGTCTTCTCTATCTAAGAGGTACCAGACCTGATATCATGCATGCAGTAGGAATTATTGGAAGGGTCCAAGCAAATCCAAAGGAATCACATCTTTAGGCTGTAAAAAGAATATTAAAATATATTCAAGGAACTCAAGACTTTGGTCTATGGTATCCTAAAGACACATATCTTACTCTTCATGCATATACAGATTCTGGTTGGGTAGGAAATGTTGATGATTGAAAAATCACCAGTGGAGGTACATTCTATATGGGATCATGGTTAGTATCTTGGTTCAGCAAGAAACAAAGTTCGATTTCCTTATCGATAGTTGAAGCGGAATATGTGGCTGTTTCATATTGCTGCACACAAATACTCTAGATGATGGAAACATTGAAATACATTCAAATCACATGTTCTCCACCCATCTCCATTTTATGGGATAATATAAGTGCCATCAATATTTTGAAAAATCCTGTCATGCACTCCAAAACCAAGCACATACCCATTAAGTACCATTTTTTACAAGAACAAGTGCTTGAAAAAAATGTTAAATTGGAGTATGTTCCCTCCAAAAAATAGGTTGTTGATATATTTACCGAACCGCTTCCCAGAGAAACATTTGAATATCTCAGACAAAAGTTGGGAGCATTTTTTGCATCATCCTGCTGTTAAATCTAGTTTTTAGAGGAAGGTTCCTATATGTGGGTTTCATGAAGGATAGTCACGTATATATGCGAGTTTCTGTGGCTAAAGGAGCGTATATGTTTTTCTACTAGAAAAATAGTGGGTCAGACTGACATGGGTGCTCAGTCTAATATGGATGATTAGTATCTACTGATATGATTTGTTCATTGATTTTTGTCTGACTGATGAAGATGCCTTGATGAATGGTTTGTTGACAATGCACAATTAGCACAATTTCTAGTGGATAATTAGCCTTGTTGGCATTATGGTTGTTTATTTCAGCTATGGTTTTAGATATTCATTGTTGCATAGGTCATGCAAAGATATAGGGTGTAATATGTCACATTCTATCATAGTCTATTTTCGAATGAGTCCTACTGGATATATGATGTAATTTGTTTCCCCATTATGCATGGGAAGGATGATGTAATAATTGTTATATTTCAGCCATGTATAAACAATTGGTATATCCCCACTTGATTGGGTGGATGAGTCAAATTTGGTGTATCCCCACTTGGTTGGGTGATTGATGTATATATACATCATTGGTGATAGGAAGGTCATACTCACATAGTTGAGTTATAGAGTCATGTTATTCTTTTGAAAAATATCTCTACAGAATTTGCATGTACTCAGGGGGAGCATGGACATCATAGTGTATCTAAAAGGGAGAATATATTGGTCTTCCCTTTGCCCTTGATGTCAAAGGGGGAGAATATTTTTATGATGCTTAATATCTCTAATAGTTTCTACAGCTTGCAGTAATCAACACCAATATGGTTGCCATCAAGTCCAAAAGGGGAGATTGTTGGAATTATGATACAATTGTTTTCCTTGATGGCAACTCACTCACATGTTAGTTCAGATTTGATAAAAGACAACTCACATTGTAACAGTTCAATTAAGAGGTAATAGGACATTGGTACAAAAGAACAGGAAGTTGGAACAAAGGTCTACTGATCAGAATCAAGAAGTTGAAGGAAAAGGATGTTGTAAGCTGTATATGCAAGTTCACTTTGAAAAAGAAGCGTATACACGCAGGTTAAAAGACCAAAAAGAGCATATAAATATGCACACACTTTCACAGGAGGAAAAGTGCATATAGGTTGGAAAATCAAGGAAATTCAAGTTTAAATAATACGAAGGGTCAATACCATGGTATTAGCCCACAATATTGAGCAGAGTGACAACTATTTGATCCCGTCCAAGAATACCACAGGCTCTATGTGTTGTTTTGGTCCGAGGTATTGAGAAAGGACAAAAACTATATAAGGAGGAGAAAATCAAAGGGCTAGGTGTGCAAGTGAAAGGGTTTCTCAGGAATACTTCTATCTTAAGTATATTTTATCTTGCAGGGGATATGATTATGATATGATCTAAATATTTTTTGCACCTTGGATATAATGTTGGATCAGGATCATGAGAGCTGAAATGACTTATCATTGTATGATTTGATATTGGTTGGGATAGATCTAATTTCTTACACATGTTTTATTCTTTAAATGTCATGATCTAGGTATGTCTGAAGTCTGGAATATCAACAATGTTGTAAGTTAATATTTGTAGATCTATATGCTAGTTCACCTTGGTAAAGGCACGTATACGCGCAGGTTTGACTCTTCCAAGTAATGTATGCAAAAGAAAATAATGTTGTTCAGAAATGAATGATCTATCTGATCAGCGCTGATGTTTTACTGTTGTCTTTCAATGAAGATTTCTAAGATCTGAAGGTAAAACTGAATGCTTAAGGAGTTTGTCTCTGATTGATTGATTAAGTGAGAAGGGTTATCTTTGCTGTTGACTCTTTAGATATCGATAATTTGACAGTAGATCTTCAGATTGTTATTGGTTGGTACAAGTTTTGATTCAGAGGTTTTATGATTCAGTAATTTTGGAGGTATACACAGGTTTGGCTAAAGGAAGTAGATATACACGCAAATTGGGTTTAGTAAAGTAGCATATGCATTATGATGTATGATTTTTGAGGTTGCAGTTGGTTCTGAATAATGATGCAGGTTTCTGGGTTCAACACAGTGTTCTAGTGACAATGAACTAACTGTTCAAATTAACAGATTATTGGTTGATGCAGTTTGAGTTTCAAAGTTTTTGATGGGTCTAGTGTGAAAATTTGATGAAATGTGGCCTCCATATTGTGTTGATGTGTACCAAGAGTATCCAGTTTGAAAATTTATGAAACATGGTCCTTAGAGGAAGAGAGAAGCTCGTAGCCTTCTGTAGGTCGATGCCTATGCACTAGTAAACATATCGGCTAGTACAAGAGATAGGGGGTTGTAGCTCCCTTCCAATAGAAGCTAGAAAATGACAGAAGGTTGTAGCCTTCTGCCGGTGGGTTCCTACGCACTGGTATGATTCTGCACCAGTACAAGATTGTAAATTGATTTTCTTTATATTAAGAAGACAGAGATGACAATAGCAGGTGTTTTTTCTCCCGCATTGGGTTTCCACCTTAAATCTTGGTGTTCATGCGTTTTGCTTGTGTGTTATGGTTTATTTTGTTATTCCTACACATAGTTACTGTATCATAAGATTATGATGCACTGATTAAAGATCAACACATGATAAATTGACTAAATCATAAGTTCTTTGGGTATATGTTGGTTTCTTTAATCCCAGTAGCATGCATATGCAAGTTCACTTCACTGGAGTAGCGTGTTGGCATTATGTTTTTCTTGGTATGGTTATATGTTACAGATGTTGTACTTGATGGCAACACCCATGGCAAGGCTCTCAATATGATGAAAAATTAAGAAGTACGCAGGAGAACAGTTCAGAAGATGCGTACCCGCAGGTACGCTATGCAGGGACCGCATCCAGACACGCAGGTTACCCATTCATGAGGTGCGTACCCTAGTGCACACACTTCAAGGCAGTAAAACGGGCACACATGGGGTTTCTTATGTTTAACCCTTGGTATTTAGCCGACGGTATTGTGTTATGATGGTTTTGGCCCGTGGTATTGATCCATGATTTGAGGAAGAGCTTGCCTATATAAAGCAAAGGAGATCATT
>APFE031199009.1:269237-299636 GCA_000404065.3 Pinus taeda
TTGTGTTATTATGGTTTTGGCTCGTGGTATTGATCCGTGATTTGAGGAAGAGCTTGCCTATATAAAGCAAAGGAGATCATTTGGCTTGAGCATCTTTTGAAAATTGAATATCTTAAGATCTGAAATATATTGGGTTCTCGGTTTAAAAGCTTGATCTATAAAAGAGAAGTTGAAAGCGAATTTGTGAAGGGTGATCTCTTGAGTGCAAGATCAGATCTGAGCATCTGATTGTATTTCGGCCCTAATCAGAGGTACGCAGGTGATTAATAGTGCGAGTGCGAGGGAACGCAGAGCAGAAGAAGGATAAGTGCGTGGGTACGTAGGGGCAACAAAGGCACAGTGCGTGGGTACGCAGAGGCGACGAAGGCGCAGTGCGTGGGTACGCAGAGCGACGGAGTTTCAGGTGCGTACGCACAGTAAAAGTACGCGGCGCGATAGACTTTCTGGGTGCGTACCTCTGTGGCAGTACGCGGCACGATAGTGCATCTGAGTGCGTACTGTACGCAGCGCGACAGAAGAAGCAGTGCGTGGTCACGCAGTGCAGCAGAAGGAGCTCTGCGGGTATACACAGAGAAGCAGAAGGTGAAGTGCGTGGGGACGCAGGCTAGTGAAAGGAAAACTGCGTATCTGTCTTAAGATCTTCTGTTGACTGAATTTTTCTGTTGATAAGGTGTTCTGGGTTCAGTTCTGTTATTTTTGATCTGGTTACTGCAGCTGACTGTGTAATTTACATGTACTTGATGATCATTTGATGTATATGGATCCAGTTTGAAAATTTATGAAAAGTGGTCCTTGAAAAGAAGTAGGGGTTTGTAGCTCCCTTCCAGGAGAGACTGGAAAACGAGAGAGAGTTGTAGCTCTCTGCAGGTTGCAGCCTGCGTACTGGTAAAGGACTGCACCAGTACAAGACCATTGTAAAAGGAGTTTCTAATTTGAAAGAAGATAGAGACATATTGCAGCAGGTGGTTTTCACCCACATTGGGTTTCCACCTTATATCTGGTGTTCTTTGATGTGAATGTCTGTTTTTCTTGTTCATGCTCATTATTTTATGGTACTGATATGCAAAAATAATTCAAAGTATAAATAAGGAAGATTTGGTAAAAGGACTAGATAATACTGATTCACCCCCCCTCTCAGTATTATTTTCAACATAGCGTATATAAATCTGATTGGGAAATGAAAGATTAATTAATTGTAAATAATAATTCACCCCCACCCCCTCTCAGTATTATTTCCAATAGATCATGATCATGAATAGGTCGGAGGCCTTTGGGAGTCTCAAATACCTTGTAATGATTGTCTAAGACATTTTGGAGATTTGGAGAAATAGATGATATTGATGTTGGGAGCTCTGCTGAACATAATTTTGCAATTATGCCTTGTTGTTCTTTCTTTAGAAGCTTTGTCATGCCATTAGAAATGATTATGTTTCATGGTTTCCATGTGATCCCCCTTAATTCAACTTCCTTTCCTTCCCAAAAAAATTTCAAGAAACGTTCTTGAAAATTAAAAGCTATCATACCCAAAGGTTTTAGCCATTGGACTCCTAGTACAATATCATCACCACCCATTGGAATAGAAAGCATTGTACTATTCAATACATATTATCCCATGGATAGTTTGATATTATAGCATTTTCCAGGGAAATTTATGGTTCCTCCATTTGCAACCATCTCTTGACACTTTGGTGCTGGATATAGGAAGCAATTAAATTCCTTGGCTTTCTTACAATGAATAAATTATGGGTACTACCTGAATCAATCAACACTATTACTTTTTTCTTCTTGATATGTACTTCTATCTTGAGAGTTTGAGGAGTGGTAATTCCTTCCAATGCATTACAAGATATTGTCAGATTCATTTCTTCTTTCTTTGGCGTTGGTTCTTGGTGTATATCCTATTCTTTTGATGTTTCTTGTTCCTTTTCTTCCTCCTCTTCACAATCTTTGTAAAATAATTTCTTCTCAACACACTTATGACCTTTAGTATATTTTCTATCACAACTGTAACAAATCCCTTTTTCTCTTTTTTCTTCCAATTGTTGTGGTGTCAACATTGTAGGTTGTGGAAGGCTAGGGTCAGCAACACTTCCATCTTTATAGGTGAGTGGTAGGATTCCTTGTTGCCATAATTTTTCTTTCAATTTTTCCTACGAACTTGAATGCCTTTTGCAATGAATCAGGTTCCCAAAAGTGGACCTCATGTTGGATGTTATCCTTTAAAGTCCCTATGAACACATCAATCCTATGCTCCTCTCGAATGTCATTTACCCTTATATTCAATTTTTGGAAGTCCTCAATGTGCTCTACCATTGAACCCTTTTGTTTGAGATTTATCAATTGGCTAAAGAAGGTGTTTCTCTTTGTATCCTCATAATGTGCTATAATTTCATCCGTAAAAATTGACTGAGTGACAAGTGGTTTACAAGAACAAAGACATCGATACCATACAAACTGATTGGGTTCAAAATATAAAGTTGCAATGCATATCTTTTGTGTGTGTTTCACATTATTAAGATCAAAATATTGTGCCATTTGTAGTATCCATGTTACGAATCCTTGCCATCAAAATTTTTCATATCGATGTTTGGAATATGGTGTGTCTTAAATCCAATGTTAGAGTCTATGAAATCATGATTAACATTTCTTTTTTTCTCACCATGAGTTTTATCTAATACATTTTTTCCATTAGGAAGCATTTCTTGTATAAACTTTGTCAAACCTTCCTTGAAACCTTCCATGTCTACTTTTAAACCATTCTTCAAATCTTCCATATTAGCTTTCCTTCCATGTTTGATTTTAAGCTATTCTTCAAACCATCCATCTTAGCTTCCATTTCATTTTTGGTTACTCTTTGTGAGAGCGAAATTTGTTGCACTTAGTATTGTAATTTTGATATATCATGTTAATTTCTTCTTCTTCCTCATGCATCATAGTATAGATTTCGGGTTTCTTACTAGGTGTTTCCATTTTATATCTTAGAGGCACAATTAATGATTATCATGCTTCACTATGCCCTTTGAATCACTTCAAACTAAGTTTTCAAACAAAACTTACGCAAATTTTAAAAAGTACACACCTTTTTTCTCACTTCATAGGAGCTCGTTATTGAATATTTTGTATATCTACACTTTCAGATCTCCAATGTCTATAATTTTGGTCCGTTATAGCCCTCTAAGTCCTGTTTTCAACGCCATAGGTATGATCTAGATTGGATTCATCAAGAAAGAGTTATGCCCAATCTCCCAATATGACCTGATTATAGACTAGTTTAGTAGAGTGAATTTGTACAAAGTGCCAAGTGTCACCATTTCAACCTTCGGCCCTCAAAATGATACCCAAGGTCACCTGTTTGAGATCAAATTCTAGAGCCAGCAAAAGCCCTAGATTCCTTGGATAATATCTTTGAAAATATAGTGAGACAAGATCTAAAATTTGTAGATGAGGTTCAACAAGATTTCGATTCCAATGGGTTTTAATTTTAGCATTTGAACTTTGTAGAAAAAACTTTATAGTGAAAATTCCATGATGACCTGTTTGAAGTAGAAAAAACCTAGAATCGAAAGCTTTGATACCAAATGTTATGCAACCAACTCACAAAATAGAAGAAGAGATAAATCAACTAATTCAAAATTGGCCTCTTCAAGGGGGAAACCTCCTTTACATTACACAAATGAACAATTATTGGATGATTCAAATGACAAAACCTCCTTTCTATATATAGTATTCTAAGGGGTCATAATATAATCAGAGCCGGCATAACAATAATAATATAAGGGCACAACAATTGAAATAGTGGGCTTCTATGGGGCACAATAATAACAATATGGCGAACACATGGGCACAACAATAACAATAAGGGGCTACAATGACAATAACAATGCATGAATACACTAGTATTATAGGTACCTAACAGATCCTATCCCTCCATCAAAGGTGGATATCTTACCCTGGATTGGTAATTGGATAAGAACTGCCAACTTACCATACTTCTCTATATATTCCAAGCCTTCTATGTGGTTTGGGGTTGGATTTTAGAGAGTGATTCTACCCTTATGTTGTTATAGTGAGTGGCCATCATTTCATGCATTTAGGGTGATTGGAGGTGCATATTGTGACAAGGAAAGGACAAGTCAATAACTTGGAGGAGATCTTCTACAAGATCAACTACTACCTTTGGTTGTAATCTCCTTCCATTTATATTAATGCAAATAATTCATTTTTTTCCTATATGTTATGTTGTTATTTCACTTATTTCAATACCATATTGATCTATTGAATGAAGTACTTAGGTGATACTGCATAGATGTAGTAGTTTCTTAGCTTGTGTTATTTGACTGTGCAGGTTCTAATTTTGGCATTCAGAGTTGGGATTGGAACTTCCAAGTAAAGAAGGAGTGAAGTGTATGAAGGATTCCAAGTAGGCCTCAGTCCATCATCTATTTACTTTAAGGAAAACAATTTTGTTCCTCATCTCTATGTTTTTCTAGGTTAGCCACCGACCTAGAAGAGATACTATTGTACGCAATCGTAAATCTCATATAACAAAAAACAAGGCAAAATTTATGCCAAAAAAAGGGGCCAACACTAGTGCAAAAGAGGCACCACTGTGTTACAACACTGGTATAGAGTGGAATAGGGTGAGGTGCAATGCTTTTTCAAAGGCACAAGGGGTGCGTTGGGCCTGGGAAAGATGGTTCTAGCACAAAAATTGCAAAAACTTCTCAATGAAATCACTTCCTAGGTTTGTTCTTGGTTGGACGATACAATAAAGGTTTTTGAAGGAGGTAATCAAACACAATGGACAAGGAAAACACCAAGGGAATACTATGTTCCCCAGTGGAGCAGCCAATTTGTTATACGATATTTATGATTGTGGACAAAAGTATCTCCCCTAGGTCGGCGTCTAACCTAGAACAACAAAGAGACATGAAAAACAATGCCTTTCCTTAAAATAAATAGATGACAGAGTGAGGCCTACCTATAATCTTTCACACACTTTGCTCCTTTTTTAGCTTGGAAGCTCTAATTCTAGCTCTGAATTCTAAAATTAGAACCTGCATAGTCAGATAACACAAGCCAAGAAACTACGAGACATATGCAATATCATCTAAGTTATTCATTCAATTATCAACATGGTATTGAATATATGAAATAACAACATCACATATATGAAACAATGAATTTTTTGCATTAATATAAATGAAAGGAGATTACAACCATAAGTAGTAGTTGATCTTGTAGAAGAGCTCCTCCAAGTTGTTGACTGGTCCTTTCCTTGTCACAATATGCACCTCCAATCACCCTAAATGCACGAGATGATGACCACTCACTACAACAACATAAGGGAAAAACCACTCTCCAAAATCAAACCCCCAACCACATAGAAGGTTGGGAATATATAGAGAAGTATGGTAAGTTGGGAGTTCTTATCCAATTACCAATCTAGGGTTTGAGATCCACCTTTGATAGAGGGACACGACCAAAGGATAAATAGTGAAAACTCCAAAGTAGGAAAGGATAGGATCTGAATGTTTTATCCAAGGTAAGTAGTTGAAACAACTTCTGGAAACTCCTACAAGGGGAAGCTTTCAGAATCCCGATCATTCTCTCGAATTTCTAGAACCAACACAGGTGAAAAGGGGAGAAACCTGTTGGTGGCCAACACAGGCCACAGTGGAGCAACTTATAGGTGATCTCACCCTAGTAGGCATACATGGAGCGTTGGTCCTAAAACTAGCTCAGATGATGCAGTTTAGGGCTAAAATTTAGGGGGGTGAAGGGAACATGCTTAGGGATTTGTGCAAGATGGTGACAAGGGGGAGTAGGATGTTGACTGATACCATTAGGAGGCCACTAATCAGATGTGACAAAAATGCCCATAACACTTGTAGTTGAGTAGTTTGAATATAAATGGTCTATTGTTCTACAGTAACAACAAAATAAAAACTTACTTGTAGATTGCATCTTCTCTGGGTGTTGATCATCGACTTGTCTTATTGATACAGAAGAATTGTCATTTGATTCATGATTTTCAACACTATTTGAATATTTTACTACGTCATCCTCCATGGAAAGCCTCTTAACACCACATGTAGTTTTCATGTCTACTTCATAGATGGACTGCAATTTGTCCCATATCTCCTTGGAAGTTTTAAAACAAATTACTTTTTCACTATTTGACTTAGATAACCCTCTCATGATTTCCTTCCTCGCTTGTTTTTCAAACTTATAATTTATTAATCCATACTCCACAGATAGCCATACATCCAAATCAAGAGCTTGCAAGTAGATTCTCATCCTTACCTTCCATGTTGTATAATTTGGGCCATTCAAAAATGGACCTCCATCTGAGGCAATCTTATATTGGTTCTCCATGATCCCCGATATTTCTTCCAATTGTTAAAATGGTCCTAGAGGAAATGGATTTGATATCAATTTTTAGAAACAATGGAAGCTATGGCACTACTAAGAGGGGGTGAATCAGTAGTGTGGGCAAACTACACAATTCTTCACAAAATTCACTTTTTAATCTCTTTAACAATTATTCATGGATCAACAACACAACTCAATCATGTATAACAACATAAACATCAAACACATGAGAAACATGTACATAAGACACCAATATTCTTTTTACACAAGCTTCATCTTGGTTACATAATGGCCCCACAAGCTACCACTTGTAGGTTTATCAGTTGTTACTGAAAGGAACTTCAATCCCTTCTTGTTTATTAGCTACCACTAAAAGGGATTGTTTGCCCTACTCGTTTACTAGTACTCACTCGAAGGGACTCTTTCCTCTTTTTGTTTACCAATACTCAGTGGAAGGGACACTTACCCATACTCATTTATCAGTCTCTGCTGAAAGGGAATCTTTCCCCCAAAAGTTTACTAGCACCCACTAGAAGGAGCTCCCACCCTTGATCTATAAGCTACCACTTGTTGGTCTTGTTAATCCATCTTTCATCCATTTTCATACTAGAACCAAGAGACCAATTACCTCACAAACAAATATATATGCTTACCACAACTTCTCACCAAAGCCACCTTAAACACCTTTAGAAATCTCTGATCGCTGAAAAAATTTCCAATATGTTCAACATTTTTTCATTACTAAACATACCTACTCTTGCAACACTCTTTTGATGTCTCTCATGCAACTAGCAACAACCCTCTGCTACTCTCAAATTATACCGCACACTACACAATCTGATAATTGAATTCTCATTCAACACCCTAAACCTTGCAACCACCTACTGCTTCTCACCACTATCGAAAAATATTCACCATACCAACACTCCATTGCACCAGAAGCTCTATCTCAAAAAACAACGTGTCTATTCTGCTTGCGCCTTCTTTTATAGTTCTTCTTTTGTTAACTTTGGGTTCTTGGATTTCTGCAAGAATCACCTATTTATTTTAGTCTTCTGAATGTATTTAATCTTGATTTTTTTTTTTTTCGACTTAATTTCTAAGTTGAATTGATGATTTTCTTCTTATTTCAGTTAATTTGGAGGTTTTATAGATATTAGAAGAGCTTCTCTATTTTTATCTATTGTTTAATTTGGCTTAGCTGCCAAAACTATCTCTAACAGAAAATTCCACCAAATTGTTGTTAAAACAGGTTTCTGACTTATTCATGTTCATATTGGAAAACCATACTACCATGCAAAACACTTTGTTGTAGGCTAGAAAGGGCTTCGTGGCCCATTTTCTTATTTTAAACAAAAAATGTTGTTAAAACCTTCAATTATGCTAATTTTGGCGTTTAGTCCCTTTGTCGCTAGCACCTTCCTACTTTCCTTCCATAACATTGGGTCTCCATGACCATCGACTTAGGCCTTGGGTGCTAAGCCCTTTTAATCCCTTAATGGGCCAATTTCTTATGTTAAATACTCCATGTTGTTGGTCTTATTTCTACATGAAACAACCAACCATAATGCCCAAAGTTCGGAGCTCCATATCTCCCCACACTTTTTATTGTGTCACGCCCTTTGTTTCTAAGTGAAACATACCAAGGTGGGTCTAGGTCCTAAGGCTGATCTCCCAATACCCTCCATGTCTCTTTTCTCCATGCCTTGGATTCATTTCTACATGAAATGACCTAATGGCTGGGTCTAGGTGCTAAGCCTAAAATTCCCAAACCTGACGCTTTCCATTTTGTGCCTCTATATAAACCATTGGGATATGTCTAGTGATATGAGTTGTCTTGTGGAGTCCTCGTAGGAGCTATTTGATTGGACTCCAGCCACCTACTATCGTAATTGGTGTGTCGACGCCGTTGTCTCCTGACACTTTTGCTTAGTGCACACCAGCCATACCGTCGAGCTCATACCACTGGGATGACATCACTCCTACCACATGTCAACCTGTAGTGGTGACACATATCACCAAGATACGAGGCATTAGTGTTCCCAAAAATGCCAAAAATGAATGACATGTGTCCACCTCCTATTGGTTGTGTTGACGTCACCTTCCTCCGTCATTTTGCCCAATCACATGCTGCCACTTATCCTGCCAGTGGAGAGAGAAAGGGTGTCCTAGAGACATGTTCTATGACTAATTTATTTGTTAATTGGTTTTTAAGATTACTGGCCATTTCCTTTGTTTTTCATAGATTTATGTTAGGCCATATCATTTTTTCAATGTCGCTTTGTTTTCCCTCCAAGCTAGTCCTCAACAGGCTGAGTTGTCGGAACGGGCTCCTCCACTAAAATCTCATTGGTTAACTCTCTGCTACCATGTCTCGATGTCCATTATCTGGTGCACTTGTTTTGTGGAACAAAACTATACTGTTGAGGTAACCCATCGAGGTACTAACTCAAGGTGGGTTCCACCCACTCTTTGCATCCGAGTCGCTTGGATGTGTCTGTCAAAAGGATTGCACCGGGGTAATGTTGTCAGGCTTCCTCCGCCAGACCATGTTGTTAGGCAGTCTCTGCCTTCCCAATAGAAATTCTTCTTGTTGTTGTTGTGGCTTCCACATGAGCCCTGTCCATGATTTTGCTTCTTTGCCACTAGGTATGGAAGTTGTTCCAACTTTTGTTGCATGCCAAAGCTCATCCAAACTCCTCTAACTTTGCTATCTTGATCATGGGGTCACCAACTTTGACTGGACTATCTCTTGATCTAGGAGGCCATTTTTAGACTTCCACACACCATTGGAAAGATATTTTAGATCTCTATCCATATGATTTGATTTAACCTACATTTGAGATGATATCCAACTCTAGAACTCATTCCAAATAATCTGCACCATTCTAGCTACCTTTGCCACTCTTTCTTATTCCCTTTACCAATTGCAATTCTTTTGCCTTTACCTTTTATTTTCCCGTGCCACCTTTGACATTGCCTTTACTTTTTCTTGTGCCACCTTTTCCATTTCCTTTCGTTTTTCCTGTGACACCTTTGGTATTTCCTTTTCCATCAATCTTTACTTTGTCGACCAATGACAACATATTTACTAATGCAGTTACTTTTCCATTGCCTTTGTCTTTGCCTTTTCCTTTGAATTTTCTTTGCCAGTATCACCTTTTCCATTTCCTTTTACTTTTACTTTGCATTTTATTTGACATTATCACATTTTCCATTGTCTTTTCCATCAATAAACATATTTCCAACAATCTCCCCCTTTGGCATTGATGGCAACACCAATATCAAACAATGCATTATTACTAATGATCAATACTTTTCTTTGATACTTCCCCTTATGCTTTTCCAATGATCATTTACCATCTTTAGTTTGATTAATAATACTTCTCCCCATTGACATCAATGGAAAATATACTAACATTCTCCCCTTGTCAACAATCTGCCTTTGTATTTTGATCCTATGGACCTATCAACTACTTCCTTTTATGTTGAAAACCTCAGGTACCTTTGATCTGATCCAAGTAGATTCCTCTCTACCATGTGAAGAATATTAAGTTGAAGGGAAATTAATTTTTACTCCCAATATTTGCCTTAACCAGGAAAGAGGGATCTCCCACTGAAACAACACATTATTATGCAACTGAGTCATGAGAAAATTATTCTTGTTGGTTTGAGTCTCAACTAGGATTACATGCATAACAAAATCTACCTAGACACATACACTTGATCTCTAGCAACAAGAAAAACCATTGCTATGCATGACAACATCATTTGTCAACAAAGTACAACACTTTAATAGACACAGAGGAATGCTCACCAATGCATGCCTAGACTAACAACTCAACTCATGCTTCACCTAGAAGACTTCTAATGACAACAAACTCACCATGACAATAGTCATGTAAACCAATATTCTCCTATCAACATTAGACAACATTAACACCATGCTCTAACTGTAAATACCTATTGAGAAAATCTTTGATACCATGTGAGCCAATCCATTTTGATTACTCACTTATGTAGCAAACACCATTAGCCTCTACAGAACATAATTGGTACCAATTGTCAATGCATAATCTGATTCTCAATTCTTGACTTGAGTATACACCTCCTGTGGCCATGCTCCCTCTTTGCATTAGAAATCTATAAGTAATACTTGCCAGAAAAGATTGTAAATAGATCATGGCCAATTATCTATCAATATGATTTGACAACAACATTCAATACTTATCTTATCCTTTAGACGCATTCCTTAGCATGTTCTTTTCTAATCCTTGCATTTAAGCTTTCAAGCTTCCCTTGAAGCCAACCTCTTCTCTTCAATGAAGAGAAATAAGGGATCTACTACCCCTAAATAGATTATCCTCCTTTTCTTCCACCCCTGGATATGAGTTGATTTCTTGTGCTGATTTTCCTGAATGGGTGACTTTCTACCATTTCCTGAGTATACAGACCACTCGCTATTCCTTTTGTTAGCAATAATTAAAGCCAACTTTAAATTTACTTGTTGCTCTTATTTCTCACTGTATTTCTTTGGAGGATTGTCACAATTGATGTTGCTTATTTTGTCTGATTGGAGTGTTCACTTATTGCAAGCTATATAGGAGAGATCAACCAATGGAATTTCAGAGTTTGATGTGCATATATTATGTTGATTATATTCAAATCCGAACATTGTTTTAATTTTCCTCGATGCAACATTCGATTTTCCTTTCTTCTGGGTGCTGAAATAGCTCACGTGTAGTTATTTTTGTTGGCTCTCAAATCTATTTGCATCATTCTGGAAAAGGAATTTCTTTCTATATTTGCATGTAGTTGTTTTATGCCAAAAATTCTTACACTTGTAGCATTCAAATTGATATGTGAGATGTCCTTTCTTCTTCTTCACAAGAGGTGGACCCATTTCCTTCTTGACCAATGCCCATATTTTCTATTGCTATTAAGGTAGCTCTATCTTCACTACAACTTGATGAGCATCTCTCACTTTCACCATTACTTACAACTGAGTATTTTGAAGATATATGGTCTATTGGTACACAATAACAACAAAATAATAACTTACTTGCAAATTACATCTTCTCTGGGTGTTGATCATTGACTTGGCCTATTGATACAGAATAATCATCATTTGATTCATGATTTTCAATGCTCTTTGAATATTTTCCTACTTCATCCTCCATGGAAAGCCTCTTGAAACCACATGCAGTTTGCATGTCTATTTCATAGATGAACTTTAATTTGTCCCATATCTCCTTGGTAGTTTTAAAACATATTACTTTTTCAATGTCTAAATTAGACAACCCTCCCATGATTTCCTTCTTGGCTTGTTTATCAAACTTATCATTTATTACTCCATACTGCACAGATGTCCATACATCCAAATCAAGAGGTTTCAAGTAGATTCTCATCCTTAACTTCCAAGTTGTATAATTTGAGCCATTCAAAAATGGAACTCCATCTGAGATAACCTAATCCTAATTCTCCATGATTCTTGATCTTCCTTCCAGCTGTTAAAATGATCGTGAAGGACACTGGCATTGATACCAATGGTTAGAAACAATGGAAACCAACACACTATTTAGAGAGGGGGGGTGAATCAGTATTGTGGCCAAACTATACAATTCTACACAAATTTCACTTTTTAAACTCTTTAACAATTATTAATGGATCAACAACACTACACAATCATGTATAACATCATAAAAATCAAGCACATGAGCAACATATACACAATACACCAATCTTATTTTTATTACAAGCTTCAAATTCATTACATCGTGGCTCCATAGGCTACCACTTGTAGGTTTATTAGCTGTTACTGAAAGGAAATTCAATCCCTACACATTTATCAGCTACCACTGAAAGGGACTACCACCCCTGCTTATTTACCAATACTCACTAGAAGGTACTCTTACCCCTGCTCGTTTACCATTACTCACTGGAAGGGACACTTTCCCCTGCTCATTTATTAGTCTTTGCTAAAAGGGACTCTTGCCCCCAAAGATTTACTAGCACCCACTAGAAGGAGTTCCTACCCCTTATCTACAAGCTACCACTTGTTGGCCTTTGTGATCCATTTTTCATTCGTTTTCATACTAGAACCAAGAGGAAACTTACCTCAAAAAAAAATAAATATGCTTACTGTGACTTCTCACCAAATCCACTATAAATACCTTCATCAATCTCTGGTTGCTGAACAAGTCAACAATATGTTCAACAATTTTTCATTACTAAACACACCTACTATTGCAGCACTTAGCTGCTCCTCTCTCATGTAACCACCAACAACCCTATGTTGCTCTCAAATTATTCTACACACTACACAATCTGCTACTTGAATTCTCATTCAACACCCCAACCCTTGTATCCACTTGTGTCTTCTCCCCACTGCAGAAAACAACTATTGTCTCTTAACAGGAAATTCCACCAAACTATTATTAAAATAGGCTACCAAATCATTCATGTCATTGTCACCAAACCATACTGCCATGCACAACATTTTACTGTAGGCCAAAAGGGACTTCGCAACCTCTTTTCTTATTTTAAACAAAAAATGTTGTTAAAACTTCCAATTCTACCGAATTTTTCCTTTAGGCCCTTTTCCACTAGCACCTTCCTACTTTCTTGCCATAAGATCGGGTCTCCATGACCATTAGCTTAGGGCCTGGGCACTAAGCCCTTTTAGCCCTTTGTGGACCACTTTCCCATGTTAACAGCTCCATGTTGTTGGTCTTGTTTCTACGCGAAATGACCAAACCATAATTCCCAAAAGATGGAGCTCCCAAGATCCCGACTCTTTTTCTTTCATTGAGCCCTTTGTTTGTATGTGAAACAAGCCAAGGCAGTTCCAAGTGCTAAGCTTGATCTCCCAAGAGCCTCTACGACTCTATTCTCCATGCCTTGGGTTCATTTATACATGAAATAACCCAAGGGTTGGGTCCAAGAGCTGAGCTTGGAAATCCCAAACTCGGTGCTTGTGATTTCGTGCCTCTATATAAACCACTGGAATATGTCCAACGAAATGATCTATCTAGTGTGGTCCTCTTGGCATCTCTTTCATTGGCCACCATCCACTAACTATCACGCCTCTATGTCATGGAACCCCTATCTCCTGGTGCTTTTGCTTAGTGCACATCAACCATAGCACTGGGATGACATCACTCCTACAATATGTCCTCTTGTAGTGGTGACATGTGTCACCCAGATATGGGCCATTAAGGTGCCTAAAAATGCCAAAAATGACTGCCATGTCTCCTCCTCCTATTGGTTGTGCTAACATCACCTTCCTCCATCGTTTGGCCCAATTGCATGCTGCCACGTGTCCTGCCAGAGGAGAGAGAAAGGAGGTCTGGGAGACCTGTTCTACATGTAATTTATTTTGTTAATTAGTTATGTTCTTACCAACCATTTCCTTTTTTTTCATAGATTTTCGTTGGGTCGCCACCTTACTACACTATCACTTTGTTTTCCCTCTAGGCTAGTCCTCAGCAGGTTGATTTGTCGTAGTGGGCTCCACAACTTAAATCTCATTAGTTGGCTCTATGTTGTCATGCCTCGACATCTGCCACCTGGAGCATTTTTTTTTTGTGCAGAAAAACTATACCACCAGGGTATTGACTTTGGGTGGGATACACCTACTCTTTGTATCCTGATCACTTAGACCTGTGCGTCAAAAGGATTGTGTCAGGGTAATGTTGGTGGGCTTCCTTTGTTGGTCCAGGTTGTCAAGCAGGCTCCTCCTAACCAATATTAAATTCTTCTTGCTACTGTTGTGGCTTCCAAGTGAGCCTAGTCCATCATTGGGCTACTCCACCACTAGGTTTGGCACTTGTGTCAACATTCGTTGCATGCCAAAGCTCATCCAACCTCCTCTAACTTTGTTATCTTGATCTTGGGGTCATCAAATTTGACTAGCTCTATCTCTTCATCGAGGAGGCCATTTTCAGGCATCCACACCTTTTTGGAAAGCTCTTTTAGAGATTTATCCATCTAAGCTGGGTTCACCTACATCTGATATGATCTGCGGCCCTAGAGTTGGATCCAAAGTCTTTGAACCATTCTGACTACCTTTGTCACTCTTTTCTATTATTAGTACTAGTTGCAATGCTTTTGCATTTGCGTTTTCTTTGCATGTTCCACCTTTTCCATTGTGTTTGCTTTTGCCTATGCCACCTTTTCCATTATATTTTATTTTTCCTGTGCCACCTCTACTATTTCCTTTGCCATCAATCTTTACCTTGTCCACCAATGAAAACATATTTACCACTGCAATTATTTTTCCATTTCCTTTGCATTTTCTTTTCCATTATCACCTTAGTCATTTAATTTGCATTTTCCTTTGCATTTTCTTTTCCATTATCACCTTTTCCAATTTCTTTTCCATTAATGAAAACATATTTCCAATAGTTAGATGTGGCACAATTGTTGTGGGTCATCTAATGCGGGCCCCAGAACCATGGGTTGGAACTCTGATTGTGACACTCCTCCGTAAAATTAATCATCTAGTATGTTACCCTGGCACAATCTGTGGATCAGGAGCATCGTTGGATGAGGGTCGTTGGATCCGTGGAGTGTTAAGCATGGTAGTGGACGCTGACGTCAGTGGGAACTACCAGGATGCAACGGTGGTCTATGGTTTATATATATATTATATATTAAATATAATAATTAATGTATACAACCATATATTTTAAATAAATAAATACACACACCTATAGCAACAAAAAAAAAATTTTAATTGTCCCACCATTCTGACAGCATAAGGGTTGGATTAGTAGTATCATCCATTCCCATGGGTAAGTTGGGTGTGGTTGTTACACCCTTGCTTACCTTTGTTCATAGTATAAATATTTTGTTTATCTCATCATTTATAGGATATCTTCTTGATTTTATATGCTTTTGCATGCTATAAATCTACATATGATGAAAACCCTAGTTTATAATAACCTTCCTTTAGTTTATTCGGGATGGTTAAAAGTGTATCTACACATCTATAAATATTATATGGGCCTTCAAGATTTTTTTTTACAACTTCCTCCACAACCATTAAACTCATATCACCCTTGATCCTTCCTTTATTGAGTAATTTTCTAGGTGATTCTATCTACAAGATATTTAGAGAATCATCTACCTTAGAAACCAAAGGTTATTTAACCTCTAATTCTTAAGTAAAAATCCTCCCTTTTTGGGATAACATCCGACAAAAAAACTATCGGAGAGAGGCCATTGAGGTGATAATGTTAGATGGTCTCTTTATTGCCATAAGATGTAGTTTTCCTAGTGAGGTTTTGCACTAGGGTGCTAGATTTTGCGTTAACATTTTTTTAAATCATTTTGAGGGAGGAGTTTAGTTCTTCTCCTCATGATCAAAATTATAAGCTTAATTTTATTTGAATGATATCATCTGGTGACTCCACTAGAAGAATCAAGTCCTAGCTCTTCACTTATATTTAGATATTTTATGCTTGAAGGGTGAAGAAAACATTTATTGAGGAAATTAGCATTCAAACTAGTACTCTACATTTTCAAGTTATGAATATAAATGGCCCTTTTTTATTTGTGTGAAATATATCTTACCTTGGACATTCAAAATGCTCCTATATATTCAAACCACACCTCTCCATATCGTATTAGAAAAATCCCTGAGTTTGATGGAAAACCTTCTATAGTTGTTAATTATATGGTACCATGTTCAAATTATGCTCTGGAGTCAATAGTTGAACATGAGGATTCTATGATAATTTCTTTTATCCATTCCAAGTGTAGACTTCATATATAATGGATCTTTTTTTGCACCCCTAGGAGCATACTTTCTTTCATTGAAGTTGCCATAAAATTTTGAAATTATTGAGGCCCAAGTTACAAAAGCCTTCCTAACCTCATTGTGGAATTGGGTGATTCCATGAGGAAGGTAGGAATTCTCTTTTTCTCTTGTCTGCCACTAGGAAAGGAAACATATTTTAATGAGTATGATGAGGAATCTTATGATAAATATGAGGAATATGATGAGGAAAATTAATAACAGATGTTGAATAAGATCTTGAGGAATATCATTCTTTTGATGAAGATTTTATTATTCAAGATTATATATATGAAGAAGATCACAATAAAGATCATTATTTTAGTAAAGATTCTAATATTGATCAAGAGGATCGTATTAAGGACATTACCTCTTCCCATTAAGATAAGGCAAGCTCTATCCTTTCCAATGTTGTTGATTCCAAAGACGAATCTCTTAAAAGCTTGGAAAATAAATCCCCTATTAAGCCTTTAAACATTGGTGATTTTCTCCATGTGGAAAAAGGGGAAGTGGGATACGATTTGTTATCATTTTGATGGAGATCTAGTTTATGATACTAACAATGACCCTATAGAATATTTTCTTTTAAGGAAACTATATTTCACTTTAACATGTGTTGAATAAAATTATGCATATTGTAAAGCGTCAATGAGGAGAATATGATTATATATTGGTTTGAGCCATATTTACCTCCTCCTATTGTGGGCTTTCAATAATATTCATAATCAAAGGATTTTCATCATGATAAGCTAACTATGGTCAGCCGTTTTAAATATGTTTTTTGTGAGGGGTGGCATGTATTTCAAGACCTTTTCCTTCATCCATATCTTCCTTCATTCCATTCTCAGCTCATCCCTAAGGACATAACTAAGAGTCGTATGTTTGGTGTCAAAATTACTATCAAACAAGAGTGTCTTTGAATAGTGGTTTGTTTTCATAATTAAAAAAAAAAAAAACAAATAGATGCAACAAGAATTCAAATTTAACCAAGAGTTTTCTCGTGTCTATATTTCCCTTTCCATCCTTCCTTGGTTCAAGGAATTTCACAACTCATTTCAGATTCTTGATTATCCCTTCTCATTTGATTCAAGATGATAGAGATGGGATTCATGGTTTTCATATTGATTTCTCATTTTCCATTTTGAGATTGTATCATGAGAACCTTGCTTGCATTAAGAGTGGGTCATTATTGCCTTATTGTAGATATCCCACCACCCACCCTTATGAATATAACCATGATCTTGACTATTATGAGATAATGATCTTTCATTACAACATTTTCTTTTTATTTCATGATTTGGTATAAGGGTAAAATATTTGAATTTGATAAGATAATTTATTGTCTTCATTGGTTATATGAACATAATTACTTATTTCCTATAGTATGTTGGAGTATGTAGCAATAACATTGCATTATTGTTTGTTCATCCTTATTTAATTGTGTTCATGTTTATTGCATACTTATATTTTAGCTAACATTATTATTATCCTCCTATATTGCAAGGGTGATGATCGACATCCTACCCAGTTGCTATCAACAAGTTGCTTTGAGTGCACAAGTAACATGTATGTAAGAACAAGGGATTTTTGGTATTCTTATGCCCTATTTGTTTAAGCATATAGATCATGAAATTTATTATAATAACATGTCCTCAATTTGGAATTAGATGTTACCCACCAAAATTGGGTAAGCCTTAGGAAAAAAGAATTATCCTTCATGATAAACAACTAGGTATCATCTCTATCATGATCCATGAATAACTTTACTTTAGAGCTCTTCACCTATGCTTTGGTGAGTTCTCTCTCTCACATAGCATGATTCTTGAAGGAAGGTGGGTGATATATCAGAAATTACAATAACCATTTATGTGATCACGTGCTTTCATTTAATGTTTGGGGCATTCTAATATGTGTCACAAGTTAAGTTGGGTGATGGATAACTATTGATTGTAACCTTTCTCCCATACTTCACTTGGGAGGTTATCCTTTCCCCCAGTCTAGTGTGATCTCCCTTGAGGTCTTTTCTTTCCATTGTTCTATTGAATATTATGTTTTCATTTATGTCAAGTCAGGGGGGGGCTAATATGGATTTTCATGTGAGTTAGGGGGAGATCATATATTTCATCCCAGTAATGTATCTTACAATTCGGTCCCATTTATAAGCATTAAATACTTATAAATAAAAGAATGGGTGCATGCTCTAAAAAATCGAGGACGTGGAGGAAGTGAGGAGAATTGAAGTGAGAAAAAAGAGGAAATATGAGGTAAGAAGAAGGAATAGAGATGTGTGAAGGCAATATTTTAGGTATGAGAGGAGCAGAAAAATGTGATCAACCCTTGTTTTTTTGAAAAAAAAGGAACCCATTGTTCATGTGAAAACATAGCAAAAAATAGCACAAAACACTAAATTCATTGATACATTGTCATCATGTAAACTAACAAGAAAGAGCGAGCTAAATGAAGTTTTTCTACCAAGAGAAATCCATACAAGAGTTCTTTCATAATTCGATTACATGAAAAATCCCAATATCTCGATACCTGATATATTATCTAGAATGAAACTATGATAGAAAATAAGTATGTCGATTGTAGTCTATATACGAGGAATGTTCCATACCATGAATTTCAAAAAGTATATTTTATCATATTTTCCAGTAGAAAGAGTTGTCAGCAAACAATAAGTCTTAAAAGAAACTTTTATGTTGATTAAAGTTTGTTGTGTTGGGACTTAACCATACTGGGAATTTTGTTAAGTTTCATTTTCTATTTCTTCTAGTGTTCTGGTATCTATTGTTATTAGTTAACAGGCCCAGTCGACAAAGGTATTGTTGTTAAATACCCTCTATTATACTAGGACTTTTCCATGTTGTGACTTTCTTCAAGTTGCATTTTCTAGTTCTTTTGGTATTCTAATGTTCTCGAGCCATCAAGTGACAAATTGTTGATAATTGATAAAAACAAAATCTCATCACTTAGAGTTGAAAAGCCTTAGATTTGCAATGATTTCTCATGCTAATGAATTTTGGATTTTTCTCGATATTCCAGTGAATCACTTGATTTTGGTTCCCAACACCTAGTGACATTATAAAATGGAACTAAGTCACCGATTGAAGTATGTCTATTAGGACATACCATATTGGGAAGTTTATAGAGCATAGTCATCTAAATACTCTAGTATCCCTAAATTTCGACACTCAGGGATGTCAAGAGAATTTACAAACAAATGAGGAAAAGTTGTGTTGTCACTTAGATCAAAAATTAATTTTTTTGTGATTTTTTCTATGTTATCTAATTTTAAGGTATTCTCTAATATGTAAATAAAACACCTAATTTCATAGTTTTGACTCCCTATAATACATTAAAATCCACTTTTCCTATGTCTTAAACTTCTCTACTTCTGGGACATCAATGCACTATTGAGGTAAAGGTTCCCATACACCTTTAACCACTTCTTTACCCAGTTATGTGATTCTGCAATAAAACAACACACACAAAATATCTATGCATGTAGTGAATTCTTCCCTTAATCAATTTCATCAAATCCCATAACAGGAAATGTTTCCTTCATATAACAGATTTCCACTATATTCATTCATTCTAAATTGATACATTCAAATTGGAATTATACAATCATGCAAAGACAAACATATAATGAAAAATTCATTTCTTTAATATAATATTTACATATATCTACTCAAAACCTCTCTTTCTTATCTATGGTATGATTTCACATTCATTTAGCCATCATCTCTTTTCTCCATGCTTATTCTCTTATTTTATTTCCCATAGGATTACAATAGATGGAATTCAAAAACATCATAGATTTTTATAGATCCTAAAATCACTCCATAAATCACCCATAAATTATATTTTTCTAAATCCTAAAATTACTCCATAAATAATATTTTCTGAAACCCTAAAATCACTCAATTTATCCCTAGAATCTCTCATGATTTACAGGGAAGGTTTTATTTTAACATATCAACAAAATCTTATAGATCTAAACAAATTTTTGACGATCATGACTCCTTCATTTAGATTTCCTAGAATAAATCAGCTCAATATAATATTTACATAGACAAAAATAAATTCTTCTTAAAATTTCAAGACCCCCTTTTGGAAGTTTGTCCTCTAAAGGCTTGATCGGTTAGAAGATATAATGATCCTATACCACCTTAACACCTGGTAACATTAATTAACTAGGGGAGTGTCATTGGATGATGTATGTTACAACAAGTCAAAGCTAAACTTATATTTAACAAACTCTTGGGTGTTTTGAAGTCCTCGTAAGTGCCTAGACATCGCATTTAAGCAAATGACTCTACGTTTTGGTGGCTTGTGGAAACATCATGTGGGTTCTAGTTAGAACACTTGACAATACAGGAGTTGTGTTTAGTGCCTAATCAAGACCAAAACAAAGAATGTTAATGGTTGAAGGATTCTATTGATCCAAATATGTTATTGGCTTGATTAACAAAGCGGGGATTAGTGAATCAAGTAGGTTGATGCCTAAAAATACTTGTAGCAATGGGCATTGGTGTCTCCAGTAGATTTGCGCCTAAAAATACTTGAAGAAGAAGGGATGGGAGTCTCTAGTAGGTTGGTGCCTACAAATTTTTGCAATAGTAGGTTGGTGCCTACAAAGACCAAAATGGTTGCCAATTATATTTCTTGTTGCAACTTTTGCATATGAGATGTTCTCTTGTGGTTAATGAATGTTTAAATAAGTAAGAATTTTCGTATATTGATTCACCCCTGTTGTTTTTTCTAAAACATCCTCCAATATTTTTGCCTACATCCAAATTTTGGAGACTACTTTGAATTTTCATGTTGTTGTCACAGGTACTAAGAGTCATCACATGTGTTTTCTCTAAGTTCTCTTGTCCCATTCAGAAGAAACTCAAAGTGTCATATTTTAGCACGACAAGTGTCACACATATGTATTTTTGGTTTGTTTCAAGGGGTAACCTTGGTGCTAATGAGTCATTCTTATGATGTAGACATGTATCACACTCGTTCCCAAAGATTCAAGAATTTTTGCATAAGTTTCTTCATTGTCATCACAAAGTGTACCTTTAGTGTCTCACTTGGGAAAGTTATCGTGTTATCATCACATTGAGGGAATTTTGTTTTTCATGTGTTCTGAGTGATCAGTGTTTTTTCATCAACTATTCTAAGTTTGTGATCATGCTCATATTTTTTCCTTGTTCACTTTGGCTTTATTGATCCCACACTTATCCAAATCTAGAAAACTTCCCAACCAAGCAACCTGACTTGACTCATCCTTCCTGAACTGCACACTATGCAGTCTCAGCCCTCAAGCCTAGAACTTGCCTTTTGGAACTGTACAATATACAATTCCTTCCTTCCAGAATTATGCACTATGTAGTCTCAGTGCTCGGTCCTGACCCTTGAGCTCCAGGACTATGCAATTTCTACCTTCAGTCAGTCTACTCTATGCACTCTGCAGTCTTAAGCAACAAGCTTGAGTCTTGACTTCTTGAATTGTGCAGTTGTGCAAGCCCTTGGCCTTAGTCCCTCTAGAACTGTGTAGTGAGCAACCTCAAGTCTCAAGCATTCAACCTAAGCCCTTGATCCCCTCAACTGCGTAGTTTTCTTTCCCTAAGCTGCCTCAACTATGCAATGCATAGTCTCAAGGCTCAATCCTGGCCCTTGACCTTATGATCTACGCAACTATGCAATACCTGAGCCTGTCTCCTATCCTATCACCTAGTTTCAACTTCATAAGTGGTTTTCATGAAGCATGTTATATTAGGGTTCTACGAAATTGATGTCATCCTGTCATCGATGCATTTTAGTTGCAGGTATTATATCATGTTATGAGAGGATGATGATGAAGGAGATGAAGAAGGATACCCAGCTAGAAGACACCTTTGTAGCTGCAAAGATAAGTTGATCAATCAAGGAAGACAAAGGGACACCAGGTTGCAACAACAACTAGAGACCAAGATCACATTGAAGGATCCATAATTTCAAGCCTTATGGAGGAGGAGGAAGAAAAACATGTTCCATATTTCAAGAGGACGCAAATATAGAAGCAACAACGAGTGGCTTGACATTGCCATATCATCATGTAGTCCATGTCATCAACATCATGTCATGTCTTGTCATGAATCAATATTTTCCACACCATTTGTGGATTGTGTAATTTCAATATTCCAGAAATGTAATGTAAAGTGGAATTCCAAAACCCATGTATAGAATCTGAAAAGTCATGGAGGAGTCGAAATGTCATAGAGAAGTCAAAAATTCATGAGGGTAGTCAAGGAGTCACAAGGGCAGTGAATGATCATCATATTTGTTACATATACACCCTCATAGCTCATGCAAAGTACTTTTCACCTTGGCTCCTCCTACCACGAATTAGAGAGGAAGATAGTTATTTTGGAGGATCAAGTGGTTTCTCTAATGCTCCACTATTGGAGTTAGTGGTGTTTATTGTACTTGGAATTTTTCCTTAATTTTGAAGCTTTTTGAGCTACACACTTTCATGCATATATTGTAAAACTATTCTTTGAATGTTTTCAATTTATTCTTTTTTCATATGTATTAAAGAAATTAAAATATTTCAGTGGCTTTGGTACTTATATTATTGAAGGTATGTTGTATGTGTTTTAACAATCATTACTTCTATGTGAACTATTTCACTAGTTCTCCAATGATTCATTCATATGTATATGCTCGTGTGTCTTTACTACATTAGTACTATTACTTTCCTTTAAAAGGCTCACTCTTCTCTCCCTTTGGGTAGAAGTACCTTGATACATTCTACAACTAAAAATTCCACAAGGCATACCCAATTGTTCATTTGAAAGTACATCCACATTACTCTATTGTGCTGACCATCATAGCCAAGGAAAACCTTTAAACCTTTGACATCGGATTTGGTCACAATATAGGCTTCAAACCCCAAAAATTGCCTTGGGGGATCCCTCACCCAACATGCCCCCAACACAAACATTGTGACTCACCCTCAAGTCACTCGGTCGGTGTGGATATCTTCGCACAGAGACCTCCCAACTTTGTTCGAACTACTACAAGATCGGTAGCGCATTGAGCAGCTACCTATTGTGTCTCCTGCACGTGTTGTTCAGAGACTGCTGAATTGCTTCCTTGTATCTGCTGTTGCGTTCCCTGCATCTGTTTATAGTCCCGTGCCTCCTTTCAGCTACCTGGAGCGCTAAGACTGTGCTTGAGTGGGCTAGTCAGATAGTCGGGTCACCCGTGTATGGCTTCAACCGACTGCCATTCACTCTTATTGGGAAAGGTTCTCCATTTAACTTTACCAACTGCATTGCACCTCCATCTGTGACCTCCTTAATAACATACAGTCCCAACCAATGCATTCTGAAATTTCTCAGGAATTTATCAAACTTACTATCATATAGTAACACCAAATCATTCACCTTGAAGGTGCACAATTTGATATGTCGATCATGCCATGCCTTTTCACACTGCTTTTGTACCTGTTGGTGAAAGCTAGCCAGAAATTGTTCTTCCTCAAGTTCCTCCAACTGCGCGAGTCTTTCCTCCAGGGCTCCGTGGTCTGTCATACCTGTAAGCATTGCTAAGCACAAACTAGCCATGATGTATTCCATTGGCATTAGGGCTTCCACTCCATAGACCAACTAGAAAGGTGTCTGCCCCGTCAGTTTCTTGCATGTCATCCTATAAGTCCATAAAAGTACTGGTACGCGCAGGTCCCAATCACTTCACTACGCATTATATACCTTGTCCAGTGCTCAGCACACCTTTTTAAATGCTTCCACGTGGATAACCTTCTATGTGCTTGTTTTCTCCACAGTCTATCATTCTAATTTGAGGAATCGTTCACACATTTCCCCCCCAACACATGCTCATTGACCGTATTCGCAACGTGGAGTTCATGTGTATCTGCGTAGGTTTTTTACCATATGTCAACATCCACCAGGCTAGATGTGAACGCATTTTATCCTGCCCATTACATTTATCAGTCAATCGTACTCTAGGCTTCCCAAATCGTGTGCACATCATCCTCCTACATGTGCGCCAATCATCAAAGATCCCTTTGTGCATACCCCACCACCTCACGGTGTAGCAAGTAGTACCCAATTCAAGGCCTGGAAATGTTGCTTTTTTGGCACCTCCTTTTCAAACTTATCTAGGAAAGTATCTACGTCACTTAACCTACCATAAGTAGGTAGATCTCTCACTTTTTCGATACGCAGTGCAACGATCTTGTCATCATATTATAGTTCAGCGTGGTTACCTCATGTAACCGATTCTGCCATCGCTCTATATCCTCATCTAAATCCAACGTACAAGAGCTTTCGTGCTCCCATGAGATTTGTCTGTCCACGGTGGGATTTACCCAATCTTGCTCTCGCGTGGTTATTTTGTAGATGCAGTCCAAATCGTCGTCGCTTTCATAGTTGTGCACTAGCTCTATGTAACGTGATCCCTCAGCAGGGTCTAAGAGTATAACTACGCGCAGAGACTTCTTCTCAAAGATAATCTTGCACTTCTTCAGATTAATCACCCCGTTCATGTTAGTGGCCCAATAAATTCCTAAGAGTGGGGTAGGGATTGTTGTCATCAACAATCTCTATCACTTCAAAGTCTACTAGCGCACTTGCTCCCTCAATATCCATGGTGATTCCTTGTAATCGCCCCACGGGTATTATCTTCTGTTGGTTCTCCATTCGCAACTGAATAGGAGACCATTGTAGTGTAGGCCTCCCCATGCTCTCCCATGTCTGCTACGGCAGAACGTTCACATCCGATGCTAAATCCAGAATTACTTGGTCCATCTCATATTCTCCAATTTGCACTGTTAGCCTCATTTCTCTCCCTGTCCTAGTCTTGTGTTTTCCAATCTTCTGGACTATGCGCGGTTCTCCTGGTACGGTCCCAGTGCATCTATTAATGAGTTCATGCAGTCCCTTTACAACCTTACTATCATGTAATAGCTTCATGCATGTTTCCAGGAATGTCATACACTTAGATGGGTCCATATCCAGCTCCGGTCTATCTTTGCATTCTGAAGTGGAGGCATCAGTGAAGCTCTTCTTATCTTCCATGAATGTTTCCTTAGCATGCTCCAAATAAAACTCCACTTCCTTCGCCAGAGCTTTGCAAACCCAAGTACTATCTTCAGGCTATTTGTATTTATCATCTCCCATCGTAATTCCACTTCAAAGCACAATATTCACATTCGGATCTTCCACGCGTGGCTCAGAACTCATCATCTGTAGGTTCTGAGTCAGGGGAGGCGGTAGCTTTCCCTTGTCGCTTATCCTAGCTATCAGCATAGGATAATCTTCCATCTCATGATCAAACAAGGTACAATACAGACATGATGGATGCATTGGATTCATACAATCATGGGCATAATGTCCCGGCCCTCTGAAATTGTAGCATATCAGTTGTCCGCAACCTCTTCCAGGTCCTCCTCCACCTTGGCCTCATCCATGCCCCTGAAATCCAATTCGCGCCACTCCTGCATTCTGGTCTAGGGGTCGCGTTTCAGCCTGAACTCTATTGGTGGGAGTTCTATCCATCATCAGCTCATAGCTTGTACAAGTGCACTCATTGTGTCCAACCGATCTATAAAAATTACAGAACAACTATTGTGAATTCTATGTGTACTTCTGTAACAAATGGCAGTTGTCCGTAGCATGCTTTCCTCCTATTTGACAAATCGCACACCACAAAGTAGGTGTCGCACTAGGTCCTGCTTGCGCTTTTGGTCTTAACAGCATCGGTCCTCCTCCCACGAGGTAATTCATGAACACAGGGCAGTGGTCCTTATCATGAACCTGACCTTTGCATTTTACGCACCATACCTCTTCGTGCACATCTGGTTAGGATTTCTAGTCCTGTTTCAGACTCTACATCTCAAGGAACAAGTTCTTCAACTGCGTGTGAATTTACTAAACTCCTAAGTTAGGATCCTGCATCAGGGTTTCATGCAGCCTCATCGTGATTTCCAAGGCCTCTGCTTGATTCGTTAACCTCTGTTGCGATAGTGCATTCCTCAAATGCTACATTGGCGATGCTACAAACCATTCATGGTGATGTCCATCCATCAAAGTCATATTAGCTTCACGAATTGTACACTTCAGTCTCTGAACCAACTCCCAAGGAGTCTTGCCTGGTAGCATTGTGATCTCTTTAAATCCAATGATCGATTGCAGTTTTGACTTTAGCCTATTAAATTCTCTATTTAGCATAATTTGGATATCTGCGATTCCCTTAGTCAGATTGTCATTAGAATTCTTAATATACAAGGTCAGCACGCGGTCCTACAGAGCGTTGACCAGCTTCCCTTTCTTTATATTATCATCTGTAACTCCCTGTGCTTCCCATACAGCTCTTATCACGAACCAAAGCTGGTCCTAATCTTCATTTCCTACTCCCTTGAATACAGGAAACTTTATCGCACTTGCGATATTGACTCGTGGTGGTGGCAGAGGTGGTACGGGCGAAGATGGAGGTGAAGGTAGTGAAGCTGGTGGCAATGTGGGTGGGGGTGGTATGCAAATAATTCCCTGCCTTATCAAATTGATCGCACTTCACAGTGATACCTTCGTGAGCTCTTCCTCATCCCCTCTCGGAAGTGAAATCAAAGGGCTATTCTCTGGTCCCTTACTTCATTTCTGTAGGTTTTTCCACTTTGCATGCCTTCAGACATCAAGGTAATTGCATAACCCTCTTTTCACACAATAGCATTTTAATCCAATTATTTAGAGACTTTACATACTTACCTCATGGTCCTTTGAGAAAGCATCGCTCTGCTTCACTATAGCTAACTTAAGTATCTACCGTGAACTCAGTAATGAATCCTCCTATAATTCGATAGAGCCAGTGATCAATAGCGCGTGCGATCTTTTCCTCTGATGCTTCCAATATGTGCACCAACTCTGGGGTCCACACAATAGGATTGTCGAGTTTCCACCTTCCTTGGCTATTTGCTAGCTTCATGATCCACTCGTACAACTTAGTAGGGAAATATGCGAAAAAAAATTCATGGATCTCTATGTATAGGTAGTAGTCTAACCACTCTTATTTTGTTAGTTGCGAATTCTTGTTCTCCTATGCTGCAAACTTGTGAATTCTTTTGTCCAACCAACCTTCAATTTCCTTCTTATTTGGATTCCAATGATACGACATCAGACATATCTATGCAGATTCCAGTCCCGACAATGAAACCATTTGGTTGCTTGAAGGGGCTTGACCCAGGTTTAGAGTTAATTAGCTAAACAAATCCTTGTATTACTGGCCCTTTCGACAACAGCCAGCGGAGTGCAGACCAAGGTCTTACCTGAAGCAGTATGGGGGGATGCTGGAACCAAGTTTCCGCACCCTTGAGATGTCTAAGGGGTTGGTTTAGTCCAACTGTGAATACCTTCGCATAGGTTACTTCACGCGCTGTCCTGATGTACGAGGCCTTCGTGATCTACTACAATCGCCTTTGCACAGCCCTAACCAGGGGCTGAGGTGATTTTGTGCTACTAGGGCAACGATCTACGCTACCTCCCCAAGTTATACTGCAGATCTTACTTATCTTCTTATAACAGTTAGTTATCTTCATGTAAACATATACTTTGTCTTATATTCACTTTATCAACACATTCATATAAGTTCATGCATCATATAAACAATAGAAATGCAATTTATATCTGATACATTCAATCCATGAAACAGGAAAAAGATACACAAAATTGATGTAAAACTTCTCTTTATTACTTCTGCAATGTTTACAGACTCGACTCGCCTTGCACACTCAGCTGCAGGGGTCCGTGCACTCAGCTGTAGACTACTAGGCCTCTGTGCACTTAGCTGCAGAGCCTTTTCCTACTCTACTAATGGGTTGTGTTATATTCTTTCCATGACTAGCCCACTAGTTAATTGGGGTGGGAGGGGTAGAGGGGGGGCGGAGCCACCCCTTCGTTGCGCTGATTGCATAGCGGGGGGGTGATAGGGGGTTTGAGGGGTGCAAGTAACCCCCCTCTATGGGGTCCGAGGCAGTGCCCCAGAAAATTTTATTTTTTGGACCCTATATTGGGTTGCGTGGACGTACCTATGGTTTTTTTCATGTGTTTTTCACATGGTTTTGGATGCGATGGTTTTCGGTCCATGGTTTTGGACACGATGGTTTTCAGTCTCTGGTATTGGATGCTTCAGCATGTATAAATATGTATTGTAACATTGAAAGGAACATAATGAAAAATCAAGCTAGTAGTCCTGGTTTTGGGTTCCAGGGGAAAATATCTATGTATATGTGTTTTATGTGTTATGCTCTCGCATTGTTTATTTTCTGTGTTTTAGAATTCATATGCAAGTAATTTCTGTATGGGGTTAAAGCCTACATTTGGTATTGGATCTGTTTTGGCTTCTAGGGGATGCCTTTGTTGCTGAGGGGTTTCGCTCAGGCCTGTGGTAGACACTATTCAGTGGGAGATCTGCGAGATTGATTCTGGTGGTGAAAGAAGATGGCGAGCAGTGAAAAGATAGAGATCAAGAAATTTAATGGTCAGAGTTTTGAGTTATGGAAACTCAAGATGGAGGATTTGCTGGTGGATAAAGATCAGTGGATCGCAATAGATCCAGGTACTAAACCAACGAGTGTGTCTAATGAAGAATGAAAGAAGTTGGATCAGAAGGCAAAGAGCACAATATGATTGTGTGTCTCAGATTTAGTATTGCTAAATGTATCAGGGGAAGCTATGATGAAGGCTTTGTGAGACAAGTTAGGGACTTTGTGCCAATATAAGTCTATGGTGAATAAACTGTTCCTACGGAAAAATATGTATAACCTGAGGATGAAAGATGGAGACTTGGTGACAGAGCATCTAAATGCATTTAATACTGTGGTAATTCAGTTATTATTTGTTGATATTGAAATTTCATATGAAGATAAGTGCATCAGTTTGTTGTTTTCTCTACCAGATTCGTGGGATATTCTAGTTATTGCAATAGGTAGCAATGCAACGGCCTTGCAGTTTGATGAAATAGTCTCATCCTTGCTGACAGAGGAAATGAGATGGAAAAATATGGAGAACCAGAATGGTGATGCCTTGTCTGTATGAGGACTATCCCAGAATAGAAACAAAAATAAGTCATTGAGTGGGAGGTCTAAATCTAGGGGGAGATCTAAATCTCCAGGAAAACCTATAAAGGTGGTGTGCTCAAAATGCAAAAAGGAAGGGCACTACAAAAGGGACTGTAAATCTAAAGCTCCTGATAAAGAAAAGGGATCTGACGATGCTCCTTCTGTAGAGGCAAAAACCACCTCAGATGAAGTTGGGGATGTGTACTTGGCTTCTTCAAGTACACATGTAGATCATGAGGCATGGTTGATTGACTTAGGTGCATCCTTTCACTTCACTCCCCATAGGGAGTGGTTCTACGAGTATGAGAAAAATGATGGTGGTGATGTCTTCTTGGGGGATGACAGGAAGGCTAGAATTGTTGGTGGTGGAAAAGTAAAGTTGAAGTTGCAAGGTGGAAGGGTTAGAACACTTCTGGGTGTTCTGCATATTCCTGCATTAGCCAAAAATTTGATTTATGTAAGCAAGTTGGATGATGCAGGTGTAAAAACAGAGTTTGAGAAGGATACCTGCAAGATGGTTCGAGGAGCACTGGTATTGATGAGGGGAGTTCGGATTGGAACTCTGTACAAGCTGCAAGGTAGCACTGTTGTTGACGAGTGCAATAGTTCTATGGTTCCTGAAAATGGAGTAGAAAATCTAGTGGTCTCTGGAGAGAAGACCATGTTGTGGCATCAAAGGCTTGGACATATTGGAGAGAAGGGCCTTCGAATACTTCATGGTAAAGGTATGGTAGAAGGTATGAGTATTAGCTCTTTGGATTTGATTTCTGTGAAAATTGTGTATATGGGAAGCAGAATCGGGTGAGTTTCCCCTCTGGTGGTAAGAGGATGAAACAAATATTAGAGCTTGTGCACAGTGATGTGTTTGTACCTGTGAAAGTTCCATCACTGGGTAAGTCTGTGTACTATGTATCATTTATAGATGACTTCTCAAGGAATACATGGATATATTTCCTTAAGAAGAAATCTGAAGTTTTGACAGGTTTAAATAATTTAAGGCTCTGGTGGAAAATCAGATAGAGAAGAAGATAAAGGTGTTGAGGATAGATAATGGTGGAGAATTCTGCAGCAAGGAATTTGAAGAATTTTGTAAGAAGTGTGGTATAGCACG
>APFE031199020.1:6121-87409 GCA_000404065.3 Pinus taeda
AAGTACGCACCCTGCTCAACTGCTAGCCTGCATACAAGTACGCACTCTGCTCAACTGCCAGCCTCTGCATACAAGTACGCACCCTGCTCAACTGCTAGCCTGCATACAAGTACGCACTCTGCTCAACTGCCAGCCTGCGTACCTCGCTCTGAGTCCATTGAACTGCCTGCGGTCATCCGTAGCTGAAGCCCTACTGTGCCTGCGTACCGGCGCACCTGAAACCCTTCTATGCCTGCGTACCGGCGCACCTGAAACCCTTCTGTGCCTGCGTACCGGCGCACCTGAAACTCTTATGTACCTGCGTACCGGCGCACCTGAAACCCTTCTGTGCCTGCGTACCGGCGCACCTGAAACTCTTCGCTCCTGCGTATGTACGCACTTTTTGCTCACTGTACCTACGTACCTTCGGGCATAGATGATTTCAAGACTTCAGAAAGAACCCAGACAGTCAGATCTACGGATCTGAACATGTGCCGAAGAGATCTTAGTCCATCAGTAGATTTGCCTTATTTAGATCTAGACTAGATCTTACCCTCATAAGATATTCAACCAAAAACATACTTAAGCCAAGTGATCTCCTTTGCTTTATATAGGCAAGCTCTTCCTCAAATCAAGGATCATGGGGCTCAATAATAATAATAAAATAAATAATACCACAGGCCAAAACCATGATAACACAATACCGACGGCTAAATACCATGAGAAACCCCACGTGTGGGCGCTTAACTGCCTTGAAGTGTGTGCACTGGGGGTACGCACCCAATGAATGGGTATCCTGCGGGTACGTACGCACTTTATATAAGACATGCCTGCGTGTACGCACCTTTTGAATGGTGTGCCTGCGTACTCCTTATTTTCTTCAATATTTGAGAGCTGTTCATCAATGTTTACTATTGACTGTACAGTGATCCATCACCTGTATGGGTTGCCATCAAGGACAACACTTTAGCCATAATGCCAACAATCTCCCCCTTTGGACTTGATGGCAAAGCTTACTTGTGAACTGTCATCTGATCCCTTTTTGCTGTCCGGTAACCCATGCATTCTATCACATCTGATATATCTTCTGAATGTATACAAGTGAGATGATCTTCTATGAGAGGGTTGCCATCAAGTACAACACATGCATCATAATGCCAACAGGAACAACTCAATAGGGAAAATACTAGATGGTTAAACAAATTTGGGTACAACTCTATCATAGTATCATTTGCTTTGTAGAAGGTACCATTACTGTGACCTCATCGGATATCTCGTGAGCTACTTGGACCTAAAGAGCCTCACATGAGGCAATGGGTAGACTTGATGGCTTAACACAGACGAGGGCCTATGATGAGGTTTACTCCTACTTTCTCAAATATTTGTGAGAGTAGATGATCGTGATTAAGGACTACCCTTATGCTGGAGAAAATTTCTGTGGAGATCCAGAGTTTATTTTACCTGAGGGCGAGAAGTGGGGTGATGCAGGTAAAAAGCATTACCATTTTGGATATTTTTGGTTTTGAAGTTAAAAAAAAAAAAAATTTGAGTGTCAGAGACTAACTATTGGTTTTGCATGCAAATGTTGGGTCGGTGTGACCAGTGGGCATGTCCCTGCTCCATCGACCAGCACAATGACAACTAGATAGGCTATAGTCGATGGGGTAGAGATGGAGGAGCTAGGAGATACAAACTTGGCAGAGACATTAGTCGAGTTTGAGAACCATGTATAGGGCTTGACACACACTATTCTGGATACTAGGGTTGATGATATCCCAATCCATTTACAAAGATACACTATACGGGTGTTGTAACCTTGGACCAATCAATTGTTTCACAAGTTTTCCCGTGTGGTCATGTGTTACTGTGAGCACCACCGTGATTAGTCACCTATGGATTTTGAGCCATATTTTGTGTTTTGCATGTATTCAGATATTGTAGGCCATGACCCATATGTGTCTCAGACACAATTTTTGTAAAAATCAAACACTATTTACAAATCTAACCTATGGATGTTTTCTAATTTATTATGTTATCTTGTACAATATGTGATCATGATTGTATGTTTACAAATGTTGCAAATGTTTGTCTAAAACATAATTATCCAATGCATATGTTAATGTATTTAGACTTCTTGGGACATGTTGATCTTCAATGTAGTCAAAATGTCTCTCTAAAAGGTGAACTTTCAAGAACATACACAACATAGTTTGACTTCTTACTAAATAAATGTTATTCAATTGTAGCACCATGAGTTGTGAATCAAGTCTAAAAACCAAATAACAAATACCATGTGAAATGGGTTGGGTTATTGTCTTTGGGACAAGCTCGGTTAATATCCTAGTAATCGACACACACTCGAATCGTACCATGTTTCTTCATTACGGGAACTATACTTGAGACCCAATCGGTTAAAGGAATAGGATAAATAAAACCAACATGCAAAATTTTCTGAACTTTTACTTTTAATCACAATAAATTTCTTAGGGTGGACCAAACATAAATGTTATCGAACAGGTTTGGCATTCAGGTATGTTTTGATTTCATACACCACAATATTTGGATCAATACTTGGCATCTATTCCTAGGTCCAAGCAAACACATAAAAAAATTCTTGAAACATGGCCTTGTAAATTTTAATCTCATATGGAGAACAAGAGGCACCTATATGAACATTTTCAATAATTCTGGCTTTGACCGAAATATCGAGGGGAATGGTTTCATCAGTATTCGCCATATTCTTCTCATAATAAACCTCATGAATGGAGATGGGATTATGAGGTTCATCAATAATCTTGGGAGATAATAAACCTTGAAAAGCATTCGAAAGAATTTCTGGTTGAGGCAAGGATTGATGATGACTATCATCCCAAGGCTTCTCATCTCACATCATGATCTCCATAATGCTTTTGTCAGTGGGAAAGATGTCATCGAAAGGGTTGGAGTGGAAAACTAAATCTGAACCTTGAGAGGGATAATCAACCAAGTTTACTAAGTATTGTTTTCATAAACAGACGTACATTCTAGGTGAATATCCTCATAAGCTAACTCAATAGGATTGAGTAGCATATAGTTGCTAAAAGAGTCGATGTTGGAATTGTCAAGTACTATCCATGGATAATTGGGAATAGTACTAGATGAAATATTATTAAATGGAGCAACTGCAGTGGAAACATTAGGAGGAGGGAATGCGAAAGTTCCCATTAAGGATGTATCTTTTAGTAATCCTACTACAACATTGTCATAAGGAAGTGGGGTTTTACCTATGAGCGCTATCTTACCAGTAATATGGGAATCAACAGTGAAAAAGGCAAGCTGATCAATAGCCAGAATGTCCGGAAAGAAATCATCCGAAAATAGGATGAGACTACAGCTGCCATAGCATAAACCCAAGTGTGGCCCAGTAAGAGGTTGTAATTTAATGGCCCATCAATGACTTTGACCTCTACCGAGATTTTCTTACTTGCTAATTCCACTTGCAATGAGTTTAATATCCCATAAGGTTTAAACCCTCGTTTGCCAAAGGCTTTAAGGGTTGTTGGTGATTGGCTAAATGGTGGAGAAACTAAAACTTTCCAACATGAAAGTGACATAATACAAGTAGAGGCACCTTCATCTACGATTGTGCAAAACACGATTTTGCCTCTAACAACAATTTGGATCATAAATGCAAGTTGAGGTGGAATTTTAGGTGTATATTTCTCGTAATTAAACATAATGTGGCCCAAATATGAATGATCTA
Organism: Pinus taeda; assembly: GCA_000404065.3. Lineage (NCBI taxonomy): Eukaryota > Viridiplantae > Streptophyta > Pinopsida > Pinales > Pinaceae > Pinus > Pinus taeda. The sequence goes on from APFE031199020.1 coordinate 9,843, forward strand.
CTCCCCCAATCACTGTTAAAAATGACTTCCTTTGAGTAGGACAATTCTGTAAAAACTTCAAGAGTTGACATAGTCGAAGGAACCTAAGCCAAATCTTCAATTATATTAGAATTCTCAACAACACTCCCAAGAGGGTTAAACGATGCTTTACAAATAATTCCCTTGGGAGGAGTTTTAATTTTCAGTTCATGTTATATAGTATTTTATAACACTCCCAGTCTCGTATCCTGAAGTGTCGCACTTTGTATCGTCAATGTCGCAAGTGTCGCAAAGTGATGAAAGTTGTCACAAATAATGTATTCACCATGAAACATGTTTGTGAAAATCAGAAGAATATCCCGAAAGAAAAGGAGGAAAACTTTCCTTGGAAGAAAAATGAAGAACTTGTCAAAAAACCTTGTTTGCAAGCCCAATGTGTTTCCTATAACTAATGTCCCGTGCTAGTAACTTATGGCATTACACATGTCTAGCGCTTCCAGCGCAAATTTTATCAGACAAAACCATGTTGATTGTCTTAAGGTAGTTTTTCCCAAAATGAAGGAGAAGCTTCCCTTACTAGAAGTTCAAGAACGACAATGTGGTTTCAAGTAAATGAAGATTGGATCGAGACCTCCCATTCCTAGCCTTTGATCTTATTTCCATGGATCTCTCCCTTGATATGTGGAACTCCTTCCTCTTTTCATGGATCCTCAACTCCATCTCCTTCCCCTATAAATGAATTTCCCACCATCCAGTAATGGTTGGATGTTGGTTGGTTGGTTGCCATCCTAGTGCTAAATTGTGCCCAAATGTTGCCCATTTGCAAAGGAGAAAACGTGTTTGAAGGCTAAGGCTTGGACTTGGAATCTCACTTGAAAGAGGCTTCCAAAATCAAGGTTTAATTGGTTGTAGTTCTCCCTTTTTCATCTATTTAATAATACAATATATGTTTTCTTTCCATAAATGTGTCAATTATTTTTTATTGATTGTGATGCTCCTTAATCTGTTACATAATTTGTATTAGAAAACATTATGCTTTGTATAGTTTTGTTGTCTCCACTTGATCTTTCTTGCAGGAACTCATGTACACCAGCGAAGAGGAGATCGTGAGCTTGGAAACCAAAGAGTTAAGTTCAACATCAAGGGTATTAGCATCAAAGAGAGGTAAGAGACATATCCTCCTTTGCATTTTCTAGTATGAATTAGGAAATATTGCATGTAGTTGTATTTTTTAGTTGCTATATCCTCCCATAGGACAAGAGGGATCCTTTTTGTCTGCAAAAAATATTGCATGCACAAGAAAATGGCAACTCCACTGGGGAGTACATAACCCTTCAAACCTCCTTTTGTCTTTGGTCTCTTTTGATAGGTTTGGCCAAGCTCTTAGTGATCCATAACATTGATTGATTATGGATCCACATTCTGAGTGTTGTATGGTTTAGAGTGTCAAATCTAGGTCTCTGTTCAACTTTGTTTGTATTCTCCTAATTTTTTCTCACTCGGTGCCCTTTTCCAAAGAAACAGAGTGTTGTCAGTTTGGATTTCACTAAGTACAGTCGCGCTTGAAACTTTAGTTTCCACTGTCTGCCCACGTTGGTCCAAAAAATGATATTTTTTAGGGTTTCTGACAAAAGGCCAGGAATGTCTTGATCTCTAAAGTCTTCCTCCTACTCTGTGTGCATAGAATTTTGACTTATTTTTGTTAGATTCTTTGTGGTTTACAAAAGCATTTTCCGTGTTTAAGTAGTGAAAACAAACTTTGGTTGAATATTTAGTTCTTTAGGTAATCAAATTTATTGTTTTTCTGCTTGCATGCGTTACTGATTTGTTGTCTGATAAGTATTTTTAGTTTTTTTGCAAACCAGAAAGAAATTGCATTTGCATTTGTCAAGCCTTCATCTCAAAATCGATCATTACTTTTGGAAATTGCATTAGGTTGCATTGTACTACAAAGATGTTTTTGAGATTGTCATTGAGCATAGATTACATTGCTTGGTGTTGAAAGCTAATAAGTGCATCTTCATTCATTTAAAAAGAAAAAAATCATGTAAGTGAACTTTAGTGAATTAAAATTCATTTACTTTTTTGGTTGTTGCATTGGAATTGTGAAGTTGAAATATCTAGTTAGGAATCTCCTGTTGGTTACATATTTTATTGTTGCATCAATGTTTGCACTTCTTCCCTGCACTAGACTTGAGCTTTCATTGAAAATGAATATATATATATATATATATATCTTAGTTGCACCGTAGGTATGTTTAGGTGACATCAAGTTTTGAGACTTGAAACTGAAACATAATTCAAGATCAACTTTAAAAATCATCTCAATTAACCTAAGAAGAATTTCGAACATTAACGCAAACATCTAAAGGTCTAGGCTAGAGATGTGTTCCGGCATCGTTAAACGTAGGAGTTGTCATTATTTTCCAATTTTGCATCCCGAGGGTGAAATCTCATTTTATATCCGTAAGTGTATAGGATCGTTCTCCACGTACCTTCGGGTATATCGAACAGCGCTCCACACATGAAAAGTATATGGGAATGCTCTTATCAAACAGTTACGCATTAGACAACACTACTACGGACTACACTCCTGCATACTGTCAAGTATATTTTGGGAGTCCCCTATAGGTTGTTATCCATCCATAGGTAACTGAGTCTGCCACCTTGTATACTGTGATATACCGAACACAAAATTTGGGGAGATTTGTTGTCGTACGTTAAGTCCTTGGTTCGCCAAGGTGTATATTGCAGTTCACGGTTGCTTGGTAAACCCTTTTTCCTAGTTACCCATTTCTTTTTTTTGTGTCTTTAATTTCTAAAATCAATTAATTGACTGTGGAAAAACATCCTTCCTCTGGAAATATTCCTTAGTAGATCTTAAGTTAAGACTAATCGCAACAGTTCATGAGTCCACAAATCAAGCAAACCCCTATGATGGGAATTGTGGTCCTTTTCCTTCTTTTGGAAATATTGGTGTTCCTTATATGGCAACACTGTCCCTTCCTAGATTTACCATTGGTTTGCCAATTTGGTTATTTTTTACCCCTGTGGCTTTGAATGTCCAAACTGCTTCTCAACTGAGCTCTCCTCCACCTGAAGAACATCAATCTCATGTTGATCCTAAAGTTGACCCTTTGCTTTCTTCACCTATTGTTTCTTCCTCCCATTCTTCCTCTTCGCCTGGTAAAAGTCTTGATTCTAGAAACCAGGAAGCTAAGAAGAAGAAGAAGAGGATGAAGAAGAAGAAACAAAATAAGCAAGGAGGCAACCAAGAAACCATTGTTACAAATGCAACTAATGTGGATAAACCTTCCAATAAACCCTGCAAAGTGAATTTCCTTTGCAGGTTATGTAAGGGTGACCACCTTCTTAGAGTTTTTCTTGGTATTCCCAAGGTATTATAAGTGTGTTCCACAAGCTCACATCAGCCTTTGTCATCAGCCTCTAGAGATCATGTTGGTGATAAAACCTCAACTAGTGATAGTAAGGTCCATGGGATAAAGGGTAAAGTCAAATTTCCCTGTAGATTGTGTGAAGGGAATCATCCTATTCACCTTTTTCCTTACATGGATGAAGCCTCAAAATTGTTGGACAACCTTACAACTTCTCAACCTCGTCTTCCAACTGGCTATCAAAAGCTTTCCCCCAACCCTCCACTAGTTGATCAAGTGATTGATCAAAATTCATCTCTAGTCAATCCCACTCTCTTTGAATGTGAATCCCATGAGCACATTCCCGACAAACCATTGGTTGAGAAAATGGTTGACTTGATTCCACCTTCAGTTGATCATACCTTTCCCGTAGAGAGTGAACTTCATATCGCTCAAGCTCTTCTTGTTTCTTTAGATTCCAATAAATTGGGGGAAAATCCTCTCCTTCCCATGGTACAAGGGGGAGATCCTCCCTTTCCCATAATGCAAGGGGGTAGTTCTCCCATTCCCATGGCACCCCCTCCAAATAGTATGATCACTTCCTTTGATTGGAGTCGACTTACAGGATATCATCTTCCTCCTTATATGCCCTTCCAAATCATAGTACAGGCTTGTAACATACCCGTACCTAGCACAATCATAGGCGAAGGTGCATCGGTTAGTATTTTGTTCTCAACTACTTGGAAAGCTTTAGGTTCTCTGCAGCTTGTGCCTATTACCCAGAATTTGTTGGCTTTTACCAAAGGAACCAGTCAACCGTTAGGGATCCTTCCTAAGTTTCCTATTACTTTGGAAGGAAAAATCGTCTATATCGATGTGATGGTTGTCCAAGGTCCTTTATATTTTAATTTACCCCTTGGACATGGCTATGTTTATGTCATGGGAGCTCTTGTCTCTTCTCCCTTCCGTATCATATTTTTCGCACATGAAGGAAGAATTGTGACCATTGATTAACTTTCATTCGTTGGTCTTAATTTGACTCCCAATCAACCATCTTCCCTAAGTGGTCCTTGTATGAAAGTGGTTTCACCCCTGCCATAGGTTAATTAAGTGGCCACATGTTCCATGTCGGCGTCTACTGATGATCTAGTCGGTGATATAGTGCATCATGTATTAGGGGCATTGGAGCCTGATCTTTCCATTAGATCCCTTGATATGTATCCCTTCCATAGCGTTTTTCTCCCATCTTATGAGAACCTCTTGGAAGCCATGGCCTCTTATGGTCCATGAACAAGGTGTCGGAGCAGAGTTCCTTGACTTGTGTCAAGCTCCTTAAAAAATGAAACAAGGTGTTGAAGCAAAGTTCCTTGTCTTGTGTCAAGCTCCTTAAAAAATGAAACAAGGTTCTCGGAGCAAATTTCTTTGTCTTTTGTCAAGATCCTTAAAAAATGAATCAAAGTTCTCATAGCATAGTTCCTTCTCTTGTGTCAAGCTCCTTAACAAATGAAACAAGGTCTCTAAAGCACAGTTCCTTTACTTGTGTCAAGCTCGTTAAAAAATGAAACAATGTCTCTGAGCAGAGTTCTTTTTCTTGTGTCAAGCTCCTTAAAAAATGAATCAAGGTTCCTGGAGTAGAGTTCATTTTCTTGTCTCAAGCTCCTTAAAAAATGAAACAAGCTCTTATGAGGATAGTTCATTTAGTATGTCAACCTCGTTAAAAAAAAATGAAATAGGTTACTACAAGCATAGTTCTTTTCCTATGTCAAGCTCATTAAAAAATGAAACAAATCCCCTTTCAATTAGAGTCGTTGATTAGATCTCATAAATTCCCAGTCAAGTCTTTCACTTGAACTCGTAAATGAACCTTCATTCCATCCTCCTATCAGGTACCAGTAGTATACTTAGGTGAACGAAATGAAGCTTGGGGGGAATGTACCTCAATTTGAGTCATTGTGCTAGGGCATGCAAAGTTATCTCAAGCATATTTTTTCTTTGTTTCAAGCTTGTGTAAAAATTAAACCAATCTCAAGCATAATTTGTCTCCATTTCGAGCTTGTGTAAAAATGAAACCAAATTCAATCATATTTTCCAATGTTTCAAGCTTGTGTAAAAATGAAATATTTCCCACTTTATCTCTTGTGATTGCCATTTTTATCAGCCTGTTTTTGGTAGATGAGCCTTGGTTTTTTCATTCCATCCTCACCATCTCTTTGGCCGATCATACGCTTTCACTTAGTTGTTTTACTCTTGCCTAGGGAAAATCTGTGATGAGTGGTATTATTAGCCAGCCTCTTGATCTTTACATGTTTTGAATGGTTCCATCACGAGCCGAACCAGTTGTTAGTCTTTTATAACACTCATTCCTCTAGGTGGAGTCCTCTTTCAGCTCTTTTTAGACTCCAAAAATATGAAAATATTATCGAGCACTTGTCTTTTCTAACTCGTTAAAGTAAATGACAAACCATCTACTAAGTATAAGTTTGACCCTTTTCCGGACTAAGATAGACTAGCTACGAGAAAGGAATACCTTAGTCGAACATGGGTAAGAGGTTCTCTTGAGTATTGTTTTCTACCTTTTTGAACTTAAGAGACTATCTATGAAAAGTGACATCTGTAGTTTTCTTTTCACCTCTTTTTGAAACTCTCTAAACATGAAAAATATGTCAAGTTACCCCTCCAGCGGACTAGTAAAACTAAAATGACGAAGGAGTTGTCACCATGAAGAGACCGAGCTACTCCTTCCTAGGGCTCGTTATAAATACTAGGATGGATTCATCCAAAGGATGAACTTATATGACAAGCATATGGTATCCTCTTCAAGCTTGAGATAAAAAATAAAGAGGTACTTGCTAGAAATAGTGGGGGAGAATGGAAAGAAACATATATCTTGTATTTTGTATGAAAGGTAGTAAGTAACTCTTGAACATGACACTTATTTGTTTCTCGTGTTGGGTTTGGGGCATCCTCACTTTGTCACTTGGCTTACCGGGTTTGAGAAATCCATTTACCTCTCATTTTATTATATCTTATTGTCACCATGACCTATGATCCTATTTTGAGTCAAATCTTGCCAAATTTCGGAGTCGTGTTGCTAATATGTTTAAGAGAAGTCCCACCTGCAAATTCAAACCACTTGTACCCTATTTGACTTTTTCTGCAACAATCCTGAATCATTCTTGCCAATAGATTGGTTAGATCGAGACAGAGATGAAGACCCTGGGTTTCATTTGATAAATCTAGGTTGTGTGGAGTTATTAAGTATCCATGATTGTAAATGTGATCCTTTCTATTTGGTTGGTTGCATCTATGTCATGGATCCATGTATTGTTAGATTCCTACCCTTTAGGAATACTTACATCAGAGATGTCAGATATACTATATTATGTTTGATTTGCAGGTCTCATGATAGTGGTTCTTTAAGTCCTTTCCTTTGCTTGTAAAGCACTTTAGCCATCACTTCCTATTCCGACTTCATGCTTTAGGGGGCATCTGTTATACAGTATTTTATCACACTCCTAGTCTCATATCCTAAAGTGTCACACTTTGTATCGGCAATGTCGCATGTGTCACAAAGTGATGAAAGTTGTCATAAACAATGTATTCACCCTGAAACATGCTTGTGAAAATCAGAAGAATATCCCTAAAGAAAAAGAGGAAAACTTTCCTTGGAATAATTCTGAAGAACTTGTCAAAAGAGCTTGTTTGCAAGCCTAGCGTGTTTCCTATAACTAATGTCTCATGCTAGTAATTTATGGCATTACACATGTCTAGTGTTGCTAGTGCAGATTTTATCGGGGAAAACCACGTTCATCCTCTTAAGGCAGTTTTTCTCAAAATGAAGGAGAAGCTTCCCTTACTAGAAGTTTGAGAATGATGATGTGGTTTTAGGTAAATGAAGATTGGAATGAGACCTCCCATTCCTGGCCTTTGATCTTATTTCCATGGATCTCTCCCTTGAGATGTGGAACTCCTCGCTCTTTTCATGGACCCTCAACTCACTCTCCTTCCCTATAAATGAATTTCCCGCCATCCACTAATGGTTGTATGTTGTTTGGTTGGTTTCCATCCTAGTTCTAAATTGTGCTCAAATGTGGCCCATTTGTAAAGGAGAAAAGGTGTTTCAAGACTAAGGCTTCGACTTGGAATCTCACTTGAAAGAGGCTTCCAACATCATGGCTTAATTGATTGTATTGCTCTCTTTTTCATCTATTAATAATACAATATATGTTTTCTTTCCATAAATGTGTCAATTGTTGTCCATTTATTGTGATGCTCCTTGATCTATCACATTATTTGTATTATAAAATGTTATGATTTGTATAGTTTTGTTGTCTCCACTTGATATTTCTTGCATGAACTAATCTACACCAGCGAAGAGGAAATCATGAGCTTGGAAGCCAAAGAGTCAAGGTAGACATCAAGGGTATTAGCATCAGAGAGAGGCAGGAGATCTATCCTCCTTTGCATTTTCTAGTATGAATTAGGAAAGATTGCATGTAGTTGTCTTCTGTAGTTGTTAGATCCTCCCATAGAACTAGAGGGGTCATTTCTATCCGTAGAAAGGATTGCATGCATAGCATTTCATTAGTTGGTGTCTCAATCTGCAGAGGACCAGAGTTAGGTCAAGTGAAACTCAAAAATTGATCAGTAGTCTTTCCATTCGAAGGATTCAGACTACCATAGTCCTTATTTCACGTAGCCACCAATACATCTTCCTTATTTTGGGTAGTCACTAGCATCAATACTTGGGAAGAGGATGATGGGTTTTGTGAAACCATATTCATCTCCTGGTTCGGGAAAGGGTATGTCAACATGGTAGGTGCAATAGATGCAAATTTAAAAATTTGATTGATTTCCACTTGATGTGGACAATACTTGGTAAAATCCTCTTCATTATAGATGAGGAAAGGATAACATGAATTGTGTTTCTCATTAGGAGACTGATTTTTCTATTTGTCCTTTGGAGGGTTTTCTTGTTTATTCTTTCTTTTACCCTTATTTTTACTTCCTGTTTGCAAATATTTTCCTTTGTTAGATTGAATAATGTTAATCTTGGAAGTAGTCACAGGAGTGGTAGGAGAGGGGATTTGATTAATCACAGTAGGAGGAGGCTTCTAGTTGGATTGATCATAGGATTTACTCATTGAATGTTGATCGGCGGAACCAATCATGCCATCAGTGACATGTGATTCCTTAGAGGGAGGAGGTGGGATAGTATGAGATGGTCGTGGAGCATTAGGTATCTTGTCATAGAGCATGTCGTATTGGGCATAAATCAAATCTAGATATTGAGCACGAGAAATGACTTGCTCTTTAATAACAACTATACCCTTGGCAATATCCTTAGTTATGAAATGCAGCAAGGACTTAATGAACCAGTATGCCAACAAATGATCTGGAATATAATTTTGATAAGACGACGATGACGTCTCCACTCATGTATATGATCGAATATATGAGTAGAGTATGATTGTTTCAGAGAGGTTAAAAGCTCAATAATGGTTTTGTAATGAATGGGTAATTGAAAATGAGTTAGAAACGTGGTATCCAATGCATTGAAGTTGTTAAATGGAGCTTTGGGTAATTTGACATATGATCTATTTGTCATACCAGTAAGATTTCATTGGAAAAGACACAAATGAATGGATTCATCATTTAAGGAGTTGGAAGAACACCATAAATGATACGTCATCACATGATTTGAAAAATCTTCTCTAGGATTCCCATTGAATTGGAAATATCAACCGACAATTGAGCTAGAATAGCCAGCCACCAAGGAGAATGATAGATTGGATCATTGGTAAGTCAAGAGAGATTCGGTAATTCTAGTGTTGTGATGAAAGGAAACTTCCTATTGAAGTCTGTTTATGGAGGTTGGTAACCTTGTGGGTTACGGATAACTGGTGGGGGGGATATCTTAGATAAGATGGAATGGGTTGTGATCAGCCTCATCATTGAGTAGCTATATGGGCCTTAATTGGCCTTAATTCACCTCCTAGCTTAGTCAAACCAACTATTCTCAAAACTTATTGCATACTTTTGATTATATTTTGCTTATGAGATGAGTTAGAGTTGGATATTTTGCTTTGTGGTCTAATGTGCATGTAATGCATGCATAAAGGATAAAAGCAAGAGAAATGTAGGGATAAAAGGTAAAAGTAAGGAAATATGGTAAAATACCTTGGTAAAAACTCATATGGGATAAGGGAGAGGAATTACAGGAGGTAAATCCTCCTCATTTACTGCCCATCCATTCGAATATCCCTCCATCAGCTAAAATTACACATAGCCAAATTAGGAGTACTAAAAGATAGCCAAGTGAGTGGAAGTACGAGCAGTGTCCCTACTAGAAGGCAGTCGAGCTAGTGAAAGTGAAAGGACAAGTTACCATTAAGTTGGGAGTTGTACCTCCTTAATTTTGAGGGAAGTCATTGAGACTTCAGATGTATAAATAGATATGGTTAGGACCTCGGTGTTTTTAGTTAACCAATAGACAGTCAGTCAGTTAGCAAGTATTCAGACCTTTTGACTTGTAACAGTTTGATGTAATACAATGTTCTTTGATAATGAACATGAGTTTTGATTTGAGCCAGCACTGAGTTAACTTAGAGGGCTGAAGCTCATAGGGTTAGGACCTGACCCTAGTAGCCAAAGCTCCTCTTTCTTGTATTGTATTCTAGCATAGAATCCTGCTTTCTTTTCATTTACTCAAGTAGTTCATTTCCATTATAGCACTAGCATAGATGCATGGTTTGATTGTTCATCTGGTTAAATAGGTGCATTTTCATTACAGTGGTTCAGCATAGATTCATGGCTTTCCTGCTCATTGACTTAAGTAGTTTCCTGTTTTCTGTTCATTTGCTTGAATAGTTACATTTTCATTACAGTAGTGTAGAGTAGATTAGTTGTGTTCCAGTTTGCTTTGTTTATGCTTTCAATTAGCCTGGTAGCAAAGAAAAGATCCACAAGGTTTCTCACAGGTGTCTTGGTCTCACCTCCTCCCTCTAGGACAATGATGTGAGGAAGAAACCCTACAGCAACCCCAAAAACATAGGGTTTTGGTTTTCACAAAGGGTTTGTTGTTTGATGCAGTCACTAAGTTCATTTCATATTGCTCTGTTCCTTTAACAGTCATTTTCTCCTTCACTCTCTCCCTGTCATTTGATCTCAATCATGTTCCCATGTCATCCCCCTTTAGCACAAATATCTCAGCGAAAGTTGTTGATCCACGTTCAAACAGTTTTTAAACCATCGATCACTTTACACAGCAAAACCCGACCAATCACTGCTCAAATTCCTTTTCACGTTTGACTTTTCGCTCTTTAAATCCCCACCATTGATTTGTGTTGTTAGATCTGACGATTATCGCGTGATATTGCATGGATTTCCGTCCAACCATTATCAGGCTGAGGGCACGCGATATCGGTGGTTTCCTCGTGCTATGTGTTGGTAGGAGAGGCTAATTGCATAAAATTTTGGGAAACCACTTATCGCTTTAAGGGCACGCGATATACAACTTACTTCTCTCCAAACTCGCTCGTTATTTCCACACGTTTTATTCTCATGCTCCAATCTCCCCCATCGATCTGCCTTGCTAGATCTGATGGCCATCGTATCACCCGATACCGTTCCTGCACGTTCCTTTTTCCTGTGATCTCCGTTGTCCATCTGCCAATTACCTCCGCGATATAATCTCAGTTGTCTAGCCTGTTAGTTGACCTTGTTCACCCATCTACCTATGTACCCTCCTGCGATTTGATCTCAGTCGTTCATTCACCTTCCACCCCCCTGATCTAACAGTCCTCATGCGTTATTGCTCCTTCACATCCTCTTCTCACCAGTTGACCTCCGATTGCTTTCTCTGCTTAAACACAGACTTGGCTTAGTTCCATTTGCTTACACCTTCGCATAGTTGTTTAATTCGTTAGCTAGGGTCTGGTATGAGTTCAACATTGCATGTTGCTTTCTTCATTTCTGTAGTAGATTAACTCTCCCCTAGACTAGGTTTTCTCTTCTTCCATCAAAATCAAGCTTCTTCTGACCCTATAGAAGTCTAACTTGGAACCCCTAGGGTCTCTTGCCAGACGAGCAATGACAACAAGCATTACCTTCACTTCTACTTGTGTATATAGTACAGTCACCTCCAAGTTTGTATGAACCCTGGGTTGATAAGTAAAGCTGGTAGCCTTGGGAGTTACAACATTCTTACTACAATACCTAGGCTCATCACTTTTTGGCGTCATTGAGAGTAGTAGTGATTACTGTTCTGTTCTTCTATTTTCTAGTTTCCAACTTTCTTCCATTAGTTTATTTCTGCAAAAGTAATCTAGTTTCTTTCTTTCATTTTGTCATTTATCTGCTTTCCTTTCCATTCTGCAAGTTAATCTAGTTTTCTTCCCATTTTGCAAGTAGTTTCCTTTTGTTAGTGTTTTTCATTCAATTCAGCAATTCCATTCTACAAGTAGTTTTCTTTCTGTCAATAGTTTCTTTTCATTCAGTCAGCAATTTCAATACAACAAGTTGTTTCCTTTTTGTCAGTAGTCTTTCATTCAACAATATCATTATGCAAAGTAGTTTCCATTCTGTTAGTAGTTTTTCATTTAATCAACAATTTCCTTTCTGCAGAGTACTTTCCAACTTTAAATAAAATCTCACAAAAATCCAAAAACATTTCCTTTCATGCCTCGTAGGATTAGGGATAATTCAAGAAAATTTTTGCCAAATACCCCCACCTCATCCAACAGTCAACCTCCTTTCTTCTTCACTGACAATGAATTGGAAGCCCCTTTGGGTGAGCAACCTAACATATTTTAGAAACCTATAGGGGAAGAAGAAGAGGAAGAACCTATTCCTACTGAACCAATGGCTAAACACTTAAATGAAAGAGGACATAGAGGGAGAATTGTGGGTGCCTTCCCCATTAGGGAAACCAATGAGGACACTAAAATGAAGAATATAAGCCCCTCTGCTCTACCTCATTTCCATGGCTTGACCACAGAGGACCCTGGCACTTTCATATTTGAGTTTTTTGTTGTCTGTTGATCCTATGACTATAGAGATGATGAGAAAAAGTTCAAACTATTTCCATCTACTCTCAAGGATGCAGCATTGCGCTGGTTCATGGGTTTACCTGGAGATATCATAACAACTTGGGCTCAAATGCAGCAGGCCTTTAACAACAAATATAGGGACTATGGTAGGTCAAAGGACACTAAAGATGAAATATTTAGGATGACCATAGGCCATGATGAATCCCTAGAATACTACAAAGAAAGATTCCAGCTTAGCTACAAAAGGGACAGGTGCACACTTGACCCTAAGTCACTGAAGTTGGTCCTACATAGAGGAGTAAGAGAGGATATCCTAGACACCTTACATATGTTATCAGGAGGATATATCTACCAACTACCCTATGAGGACATCAAGATTGTCTTTAGAAACCATTCTAGAGAAACCAGAAACAAGGGTAGAAGTAGTCAACCTATGGCCAGTACCTTGTCTTCCAACTCATCTATTAAGGGTGAAATTGGAAATATGTTGGAGGACTTCAAAAGTGAGATGCTAAAAACCCTTGCCTTGCAATTGGATACCATGAATATCAAAAGGAAGCAAAATGAAGCAAAGAGAGCCTTGGCCGTCTTCTGTCCTAGGTGCACCAGAAGGCATCCTAGGAATGAATGCTCATTAAATTGTATTGAGGTTTGCTCAGTCTGTGAAGAAAACCACTCCACAGACAAGAGCCCTTCCTTACCTGGACTAAAAGTTGTATACCAAGGAGCTAAAGGGGTCACTGAGTAGCTTTGCTACATTAACCAAAGGAGACCTCCTGGGCCTAGACCATTCCAGCAGGTTTTGCAAGGATCATCCCGTGCATATTACAACCCCAATCAAAACACAGCTACACCTTCTTGGGGACCCCCTGCCAATCCTTCCTGGTATACACCCCCTCCTTGGGCCTATGCATCTCAATATCATTCCCAGCCAGTCATTTCAAACCTACAATCAACCACAACATCAGTGGAATCCCCCACCCAGGGGTGGAGGCCCCAATTCAACAATGTTCCAGCTCTATTGCCTCCATCACCTACCCAACCGCAAATCCTGCACTTTTCTTCACTTGGGCAACCCCAGATGCCTACCCAACCAAATCTAAACCCAATCAATAGGCAGGCCCAACAAACATACGGTGGAGAGACATCATACCCAACTTATGTTGTTGAAATTCAGGAGATCAACCCGAGATCTGGGAGAATTCTCCCAGATAACCAACCTCCCTCTCCACATAAGGAGGTTGAGAAAAAAAGAGAGGAAAGCAACTTTAAAGCAAATCCACTCTTTCCTGAAAGATTAGCCCAACCACACCAGCCTACCCCAAAAGAAACTAAACTTTTGGGAGAATTACAGAATCTATGTGTAAAGATCCCCCTTCTCCAGGCATTCAAAGATGTGCTTATTTACAACAAATTGATTAAGGAGAAGTGCTTTAAGCATCCAGGAAGAAGAAAAATGGATGCCCCTGCCATTAATTTCATTGGGCAATTATCTAACTTAATGTTGGGGCAAGAAATATGTCCAAAATACTTAGAACCTGGAAGCCCAATAGTTGATGTCCACATCAATGTCACCATTGTCCCACACACTCTGATTGATCTTGGGGCTACCATTAATGTGATGACCAAGGAAACCATGCTCAAGCTTAACCTCTAAGCGTCATTAAGGAAGACCACAATAGTGTTGCAACTTGCAGACTATTCCACAGTCACCCCTGAGGGAATTTTGGAGGATGTGATGGTCTCCATTGATTCCTGGGAGTACCCAACAAATTTCCTAGTTCTCCAGCCTAAGGCTAAGCTTACTGGTTACCCTCTCATCCTTGGGAGGCCATGGTTGGCCACAGATGATGCCTACATTAGCTGCAGAACTGGGAATATGACCATCAAGAGTGGGCACATGTCCAAACAATTAGTCCTATACCCTCCTTTTCCTTCCTCCTAGGGTTCTCCTTTTTAGTTATATTTTATACTATTGTCCTGTTCTTGTCCTCCTTGTTAAAAAAAAAAAAAAGTAAATAAATAAATAATAATAATAAATAAAATAAAATAATATATATAATTGATAATAATAATTAAAATTAAATAAAAATTATAATAATTATAATTAAAAATAAAAATTGGCACTCGTTTTAATTTTTATTACATGTCTTGCTTATGATTATTCCTATTTGTTAATCATTTACCTTAGAAATTAAATAAAAAATAAAAAATAGAAATAGAGGTCAACTCTGATCAATTTAACCAATACTCTTATTTTTATTTATTTATTATTTATTCAGTAAATCATAATATAATTTTTGAATTCATAATTAACTAATTAATAAATAATTAAATAAACTATTATAAATAATTAAATAAACTAATAATAACCCCCTTTTCTCATCTCTAGCAATTCATTTGATTAAATTAATTAGGAATAGGTAACTTAATAATAAATAAAATTTGAGATTATAATTTTCTATTATATATAAACCCCCCTTTTTACATATTTGATTAAATAAATTATAGATGAGTTGGATTGAATAATTTATTAACCTAAGTAAAATATTTTAATATGTTAAAAATGGAATAACTAATACATTTCTAGGGGTTATTTATTCAATTAACTTTGACTTATTAATATTTTAATTTCATTTTTTTTCTTAGCCGTTTTAGAGAGCCGTTGATGGTCAACCCAGTCAACCTAACCGTTTGAGGATCTGCTCTCCCTATATAATTGACAGCCTTGATCTGACTCCTCAACTTGTCCTGACGATGAACCACACTAGTTGGTTCGAAACGCGTCGACAAATGTTTTTCTAAATGTGATTTACTCCGAAAAATCTTCTATATACTTTGGAAGCCATCATAGGAGGAGGACAACAAGATGAGGACGATTTAATTGAACACTTGCTCCAAAGTCAAACTCCTAGTTCATTACCCCTAGAAGAAGTAAAAGAAACACTGAACAATCATCCAATTGACTTATGCTTGGCCGATTCCAACCTAATCCGAGTCAAAGCCATAGAATTTGGCCCAGAAAGAACCTTGAAGATTAATCCATCTCTTTCTACTTCAGAGGAGGAACAACTATGCAGCTTGTTGAAAGAGAACCTAGAAGCCTTTGCTTGGAGCTACAAGGAAATTAAGGGAGTACACCCCTCAGTGTGTACTTACCACATATACATCAAGCAAAGTAGCAAGCCAGTCAGGCAACCCCAAAGGACGATGAATCCAACCCTCAAAGACATAGTCAAGGAAGAACTGCAGAAACTGTTAGATGTAGGTTTCATTTACCCTATCTCTGACAGTGAGTGGATCTCCCCTTTGGTGTTAGTTCCCAAGAAGAATGGGAAGTGGAGGATTTGTGTCGATTATAGGGAGCTGAATAAAGCCAAAAAGAAGTATTGTTTCCCCTTACCCTTCATTTACCAAGTGTTAGATGGCCTGGCAGGGAAGAAGTTCTTTTCTTTCCTAGATGGATTCAGTGGGTACAACCAGATCCAAATCTACCCATAATACTAGGATAAGACCACTTTCACCTGTCCTTGGGGTACCTTTTCCTATAGGGTCCTTCCTTTTGGCCTATGCAATGCTCCTGCCACTTTCCAGAGAGCAGTGCTAATTATTTTTGTTGAACTATCTCATGACGCTGTGGAGATCTATATGGATGATTTTACACCTTATGGTTGTGATTTCCAAGAGGCCCTAACTAGCCTAGGCAAAGTATTACATAAATGCATTGAGATGAACTTGTCCCTCAGTCCAGAAAAATGTGAATTCTTAAGGAATGAAGGGACTGTGCTAGGTCATTCCATATCTCAGCAGGGACTGCAAGTGGACCCAAACAAAGTAGCAATCATTCAAAGGGTCCCAACTCCACAAAATCAGAGAGATGTTAGGAGTTTCTTAGGGCTAGCTGGATATTACAGAAGATTCATAAAAGACTTCAACAAGTTAGCCTCTCCTTTGTTTGGATTATTGGCCAAAGACTCTGAATTTATATGGTCAAAGAGTTTTCAAGAGGCCTTAGATAATCTAAAGGGTAAGGTAACCACTGCACCAATCCTTCGAGGCCCAAACTGGGCCCTCCTTTTCACATTCATGCTGATGCCTCACATAAAGCCATAGGAGCAGCCTTAGGTCAAGTAGAAGAGAAATTGCCTTATGCCATCTACTTCACCAGTAAAAACCTGTCAAAGGTTGAACTGAACTATACTGTGACAGAAAAAGAACTCATGTTTGTTGTGCATTCATTGAACATGTTATAGGCTATCAGACATTTGTGCATACTGATCATGCTACAATTAAATATTTAATGAACAAACCAGATGTAAATGCTAGAATCATAAGGTGGTTAATTTTATTGCAGCAGTTTGATTTAACTATTGTTGATAAGCCTGGTAAAGAAAATGTTGTTGTTGACTTTCTGTCTAGAATAAATCTGCTTGTAGGTGAAGAAGGCATGGTGGGTGATCAGTTACCAGATGAGAATTTTTTTTCTATTTCGGTGCTCCCCCAATGGTTTGCTGATATAGAAAACTATCTGGTGTCAGCACAGTTCCCACCAAACTTGCCCTCCAGAGAGAAGAGAAAGATAATAAGGAAGAATGCCCCCTTCACCTGGATTGGGGGCAATCTATTCAAACTTGGCCCAAGTCAAATCTTGAGACGATGTGTAAGGAAGAGGGAGTCTTTGACATCCTTCTAACCTGTCATGATGGGCCTTGTGGAGGCCACCTTGCAGCAAAAAGGACAACATTCAAAGTGCTACAAGCAGCCTATTATTGGCCTACTCTTCATCAGGAAGTGAAGAAGTATGTTAGTCAATTTGATCAGTGCCAAAGGATGGGAAAGCCTACTCCAAGGGATGAAATTCCCCTGCAACCTCAAGTGACTTTCGATCCATTTGACAAGTGGGGCATTGACTTCATTGGGCCTATCAACCCTCCTTCCAAGCAAAAACAACACATCATTGTGTGCACCGATTACTTGACTAAGTAGGCAGAAACCAAAGCAATCAAGGCAGAAATAGAAGGAAAGGTGGTTGAGTTCCTAAGGGAGAACATATTCTACAAATTTGGGTATCCTAGAGAACTAGTCACAGACCAAGGCAACCAATTCACCTCTAGCATGATTGAAGAAATACTCAAGCATCACAAGATCAAACATAGGACCTCCACTCCTTATCATTCACAAGCTAATTGGCAAGTGGAGGTGACCAATAGAGCATTAGAGAACATCCTGACCAAGGTAGTGAACAATGGCAAAAAGGACTGGGCTGAGAGACTAGTTTAGGCCACTTGGGCCTATAATACAACATGGAAGACCACCACTGGATTTACACCCTATGAGCTAGTCTATGGAAAAAAGGCTTTGTTGTCCATTGAATTTGAATATAATACATTGAGGATGGTAGCCCAACTAGATTTAGATCTCATTCATGCACAAAAAGAAACTTTGTTCCATTTGAATGGCCTAGATGAATTCATAATGTAGGCACTCCTCCATATAGAGATAATTCAGCTTCAGAGAAAGATCTGGCATGACAATCATATTAAGGAGAAGTTATTTCAAGAAGGAGATTGGGCATTATTGTATGATTCAAGGTACAAAGACTTCAAGGGCAAGCTAAGAACAAGATGGCTCGAACCATATGTGGTGGAAAGATGCCATGACAATGGTTTAGTGTGAATCAGGATTATAGATGAAGAAGCCATTCCATTACTAGTTAATGGACACATATTGAAATTATACAAGAGGCCTTCATCTAGACAAGAGTTCATTAACAACATCAATAAGACGGTGATGATGGTGGAGCAAGTTTCAGCTCCTCCCTCATCAGGTCACTAAAAAAGAAAAAACAGAATAAGGATTCAGGTGAAAACCTCCTTGAGGTGCCTGAGTCCCATATTTGGGTTGAAAATCTCCATGAGGTGACTCAAGGATGAGAAAAATGGAAAGAAAAAGAAAATCCCTGGGTGAAAACCTTCCTTGAGGCACCCAAGGAAAATATCTAGGGTGAAAACCTCTTTGAGGCAGCCTAGGTGTTTTTTAAAAAATATAATTAAAAAAAAAAAAAAACATAATTGTTATTTGTAGGAGGATGAGAAAGACAATCAGGGAGCAAAAAGAAGATCCAAAAGGGGCCTTTCCTCACATATGTTCATCTCCTCCACTCCTTACCATGCATCCCTCCATAAATTCCATTGTTTTTCACTTCGTTGCTCCAATTCAGGTGAAAATTGTATTTTCTGCAGGGAACCCTCACCTCATCCATTATCATCATCCGTGCCTTCACACACACTCCTACTCCCTCTGTCCATTCATTGCAGCATCCTCACAGACACCATTAGCAGAAAACAGAGGAGGAAGAAGAATGACCATCAGCAACGCCTCTGATCTTTGACACTTGCAGCGTGGCATTAAGGCCACATGTAAGTACCTACTCACACACTCATCTGCATCATTTGATCAAAGGTTGTAAAGGTTAAGAGGTAGTTGGTTTGTAAGTAAAAAGGTGGCCAGTTTCCTCTAAAAAAAGGCGATGCCCTCCAAAACTTCAGGATCCCTATAACATGGGTAGTCTTCAATGACTTACCAGCAGAGGATGACATCAAAACCTTCATCTATGGTGTTATTCCTTTTGTCAGCGAGGAGGAGACAAAACAAGAAAAAGTAGATACAGATCTAGATGGGGATGAGATGGAACAAAAAAAACTAATACAGAGGGACATGATGAAGAAGAACACAAAGGAACATGATGTTGAAATAGAAGAGGAAGAAGGCATTGAAACAAAGAAGAACAAGCAACAAGAAACAAAAGAGCTAAGTGGCTTCAAGCACAAAGAAGCAACTGAACCATCAAAATCCCATGGCCTTAATCGGCACCTATAATTTAATTGCAAATGATCCTCAGCTGACACTTAGATATCTTGTTGCCTAAGGGCAAGCAAGTACACATTTTGAGGATATGTTTAGGCTGATAAGAAATGATACTATACATGCCTTCTAAAAGAGATGAAACACTACCACCTAGCTTGAAGACCAGAGAATATCAATGGGAAGAAGGAGAAAGGAAAGCAAGCTCCTATGAACAAGAAAATAAGACCATAGCAGAAGCATGAGATGTCAGGGAGGCTAACAGATCCACTAAGTTTCTCATAAGGATGAGCAACGCTTTCAGTAGGGGGTTGATGATGAGCCTCATCATTGAGTAATTATATGGGCCTTAGTTGGCCTTAATTCACCTACTAGCTTAGTCAAACCAACTATTCTCATAACTTATTGCATACTTTTGATTATACTTTTCTTATGAGATGAGTTAGAGTTGGATATTTTGCTTTGTGGTCTAATGTGCATGTAATGCAGGAATAAAGGATAAAAGTAAGGGAAATGTGGGGATAAAACTAAAAGCAAGGAACTATGGTAAAATACCTTGGTAAAAACTCAGATGGGACAAGGGAGAGGAATTACAGGAGGTAAATCCTCCTCATTTACTACCCATCCATTCGAATGTCCCTCCGTCAGCTAAAAGTACACACAGCCAAATTAGGAGTACTAAAAGATATCAAGCAAGTGGAAGTACATGCAGCCTCCCTACTAGAAGGCAGTCGAGCTAGTGAAAGTGAAAGGACAAGTTACCATTAAGTTGGGAGATGTACCTCCCTAATTTTGAGGGAAGTCATTGAGACTTCAAATGTATAAATGGATAGGCTTAGGACCTAAGTTTGTTTAGTTAACCAATAGTTAGTCAGTTAGTTAGCAAGTATTCGCGCCTTTTGACTTGTAACTATTTGACGTAATACACTGTTCTTTGATAATGAAGATGAGTTTTGATTTGAGCCAGCATTGAGTTAACTTAGAGGGTTGAAGCTCTTAGGGTTAGGGCCCGACCCTAGCAGCCAAAGCTCCTCTTTCTTGTATCGTATTCTAGCATAGAATCTTGCTTTCTGTTCATTTACTCAAGTAGTTCATTTCCATTACAACACTAGCATAGATGCATGGTTTGATTGTTCGTCTAGTTAAATAGGTGCATTTTCATTACAGTGGTTCAACACAGATTCATGGATTTCCTGCTCATTGACTTAAGTAGTTTCTTGTTTTCTATTCATTTGCTTGAATAGTTACAATTTCATTACAGTAGTGCAGAGCAGATTAGTTGTGTTCCAGTTTGCTTCATTTATGCTTTCAATTAGCCTGGTAGCAAAGAAAAGATCCACAAGGTTGCTCGCAGGTGTCTTGGCCTCACCTCCTCCATCTGGGACCATGATGCGAGAAATAAACTCTACAGCAACCCCAAAAACATGGTTTTGGTTTTCACAAAGGTTTTGTTGCTTGATGCAGTCACTAAGTTCATTTCATGTTGCTTTGTTCCTTTAACGGTCATCTGCTCCTTCACTCTCTCCCTATTATTTGATCTCACTCACGTTCCCATGTCATCCTCCTTCAACAAAAAAAATTCAGCAGAAGTTGTTGATCCACGTTCAAACGGTTTTTAAACCATTGATCACTTTACACATCAAAACCCAACCAATCACCGCTCAAATTCCTTTTTGCATTTGATTTTTCACTCTTTAAATCCCCACCATCGATCTACCTTGTCAGATCCGACGGTTATCGCGCGATATCGTGTGGATTTCCGTCCGACCGTTATCAGGGTGAGGGCATGCGATATGGGTGGTTTCCCCATGCTACATGTCAACCAGGGAGGCTAATCACGTAAAATTTTGGGAAACCACTTGCCGTTTTGAGGGCGCACGATATACAGCTTACCATCCTCCAAATGCGCTCGTCATTTCCACACGTTTTCTTCTCGCACTCCAATATCCACTATCAATTTGCCTTGCCAGATCTGACGGCCATCGCATCACCCGATAGCATTCCTGCACATTTCTTTTGCCCGTGATCTCCACCATTCATCTGTCAATTGCCTCCGCGATATAATATCAGCCATCCATCCTATTAGTTGACCCTGTTCACCCATCTACCTACGTACCCTCCTGCAATCTGATCTTAGACATTCATTCACCTTCCACCCACCTGATCCAACAGTCCTCATGCGTTGTTGCTCCTTCGCGTCCTCTTTTCACTAGTTTGACCTCCAATTGCTTTCTATTCTTAAACACAGACTTGGCTTAGTTCTATTTGCTTGCACAGTTTTTTAATTAGTTAGCTAGGTTCTGGTATGAGTTCAGCATTGCATGTTGCTTTCTTCATTTCTGCAGTAGATTAGCTCTCCCCTAAACTAGGTTTGCTCTCCTTCCATCAAAATCAAGCTTCTTCTGACCCTATAGAAGTCTGACTTGGAACCCCTGGGGTCTCTTACCAGATGAGCAGTGACAACAGGCAGTACCTTCACTTCTACTTATGATTATAGCACAGTCACCTCCAAGTTTGTATGAACCCCGGGTTGACAAGTAAAGTTGGTAGCCCTGGGAGTTGCAACATTCTTGCTGCAATACCTAGGCTCATCATGTTGTGCCACTGGAACTTGCATTCCACTAAGGTAATGATTTGATTAAGAAAATTAGTTTTGTTGTGCTAAAATTCCTTTTCAGATTAAATTAAATATGCTTGAGGATTCATGATATTTTTTGCAAGTTGAAACATGGGTTTTTGAGTGTTTTTATGCAAATTTTATGTGCAAATTTACATAAACAAATGACTAAACAACAACAAATGATAGAAATTAACATCACCATAAACATTATCACAGCAGCACATGATAAAGGAGTTCAACCCTCTTGGGTTATGTCTCCTCGGTTCAGCTTCCAAAGGCTTAGCCCTCTCTGTTATACTCAAAGTGTGAATACATCAGTTTACAATGCTCTGAATGCTCTGAAACATGTTCCAATGGCTCCATAATGCCCAAAAATGCCTGTGTAGCCTCTTTTTGCTCCTGATTTGGTCAAAAAATGAAGAAGTTATGGCCTTTCCAAATCTTCTACCAATCGCACTGCAAATTCCCCAAAATCTGGCATCATCCTACAATTTCGCCTGCCAAGCATGCTAATAGAGCGATAAATTCACTGAAAACTAGGTGAAATTGTCGGACAGTTAAAATGCTCGCTAATGCTTAAGGTATGAAAATTAAGGCCACGTGGGGGGCCACGTGCCCAGGGCTAAGGCCAATGGCATGCCCCTGCTGGTCAAGCACCCACTCCCCCTCCACAGTTATCACATGCACGCTATTATGTGTCCACAGGCTGGCTCATTCCCTGAATTGTGTGGCAACAAACCTTTAAATATAAACCGAAGTCTATGCATATTAAGAACTACAGCCGTAATGTAATGGTAAAGACTGTGTATTAGCATTGGGAGGTCATGAATTCAACCCCCGCTGCCTCAGCTTGGACAATAGAAAAACTTTTGGTGGCCTCTCGGGCTACCACGTGTCAACCTGTGATTGGCCACTCCTCCAACCACTCAAAACCATAGAAATCCAACCAATAAGAATGTGCCATTGGGCATGATATCATTCGTCGAGGAGCCCATTGACCAAGTCAACGTCCACATACCCTGCCCAGTCAGTTCCACGTCAGCAGTACAGACTACTGGCCCCAGCTGTCCTTTTTTTTTAATTTGCTTATTTGGGAAAGTGAATAGAACTCGTTTATGGTGTCATTTGGAGTCTGTTTTGTGCGAAATGAGTTGCAACAGATTCAGGATGATGAGCAGTAAGCGGTCATCTAGGTTCCACATCAATCTGACAATTTTTAATTTTGAGCTATTTTTTTTAGCACTTGATCATTCCTCCCCACTAGAAGCCTTTTGGACCCCAAACTATCATTTTCAGTTGTCTAACAAGTGAGGGATAGTTCCCTCACCTTTCCAATCTTGATCCATTTATCACTGACTTGGAACTTGTGATCTACATAATGCTTGTCATGTCTTGCTTTGTACTTGCCTTTTCTCTTTTCAAGTTGATCTTGCACTGTTTGATGTACCATTTGGATTTGTTCAATGAATTCTTTGGCTTTGTCCATGTTACTATCAGTAGCAACACCCTTCTTACCAAGATGATACAACACATTATGATGCAAATGCTAAACAAATTCCTCTGTTTGATTCCTCTGACTCAAGCTTGAATATACATCTTAAAATTATGTATTTTGTTGAACATAACTTTCATGCAAAACAAAATGTTGTTTGAGGAAAGTAGTTACATAAACAGTAGGTCTATAGAGTACATCAACAAACTTGTCACTTATACCTTTCTTATTCCTTTTGACCAAGAGGAATAGTATAAGAAGACCCATCCAGTGAAAGTGCCTTTGTCGCTGCAATTTAAACACTACACCATTGAAAATTTTTGAATGAAATGAAATGGGCTTACCACATTGCATAAAGATTGTTCCCATGGCATAGTCGCATACATCAACCTAAAACTCAAACGACTTTTTCCAGTATAGAAGAGTAAGTGTAAAGGTTGAACTGATATTTTGTTTCAAAGCATCAAATGCCTCTTACTGTTCGCCTCCCCACTGGAATACCTTTTTCACAACTGTCAAAGAATGAAAATGAGCTACAATAGAAGAAAAATTAACAAAATCTCTCCTCCAACATTGGGTTGCTCTCAAAAAATCTATTATCCAAATGACTATCTTGAGAATTGATCAATCCATAATGGCATCAATCTTGGATAGGTCTAACTTTATCTCACCTTCTCTAATACTATGGCCCAAGTACATCAAAGAAGTTTTATCCAACATATACTTTAACATCTTCAATAACAAATGTTCTTGACATAAGACATCAAGTATTTATTTCTCATACATGACATGTTCATAATGAATTTTTTTGAAAATTTAAATGTCATCCAAGTAGACTATCATGTCTAGAAATTACTTCAATACATCTTTCTTCATATGCATAAAAGTAGTAGGAGCATGGCAAAGACCGAAAATCATAACAAGCCATTCAAACAAACCTTGCTTGGTTTTGAATGTCATCTTCCATATGTCTCCTTCGACAACTCTACTTTGATGAAAGCCACTTCTTGAGTCCCATTCAATGAAATGCTTACCATTCTTCTTAGACACCAAAACAATAGGTGCACCACATGGTGAAGGATATGGTCAAATGATCCTTTTGTTCAACAACCCATGGATTTGCTTTGTTATTTCTGCACTTTCCTTTCTTGAGATCTGGTGCATGTCAATGTTAGGAAGAAGACACTTTTGTTGTGATCCAGGAGGATATTGGTGGCCACCTGCCAATTCCACTTGGACCCCACCATTGCTTCTTTCAGTTTTTCAGTTTCCTTAATTGTAGCACAGTTTACTATTTTTAGCAGTTTTTCGGGTCCTAAACTTCCGGATCCGTTTTGAGGCCCTAAATGACGTTTTTTTTGGAAATCTACCGCCAATGCAATTTTGCCAAAAATTATATTTTTTGTCATAGTCCTTGAAGAGATATTTCCAATGGGCTATCATGCACGTCAAACAGAGATAATATGACCAAGTTGCGACCCCAGGAAGTTGGTTGTCCAACTCACCCCAACAGGGCCCATAAACTCTTGGTGTTACATCTCCTCAGGTTAGGGTTTTGGTTGTTTAGGGTTTGCTCTTATTGTTCAATAATAAAAAGGACCTTGAGCCTTATTGTAAGGGAGTTCAGAGGCATGTAGCCACCACATCTCTTCTCATAGATAAGCTACCATCGCCCTAACTGGTTTATTTCCATCCCTGTTTGTAAGCATATTTCAGTATTTTACATTAATGAAATGAAGTATTATTTCCACTGCATCTCTGTGCTTATGGTTATCTCTGTAATTTGTTGCGTTCCTGTTTAAATTCGGAGTAGTGGTATCAGAGCGGTCTGTTTTTTTTCTCTGTTTTTCTTTGCATGTCCCCAACGAGGTCGAGATATAAGGAGTTAGGGCTTGAACTAGTCGAACCATTGCAAGACCATCCTCGCAAATCCCAACGGCCTCCCCTGGTGGATGAAAAGAAAGACAAGGGGGCAGGAGATCCTATCAAACTATTCCTCAAAGATGCCCTTGAGCGACAAAGGAACGCAACGATGGACAACTTTTCCCAAATCCTTTAGTGGTTACCCAGGGGTGACGCATCAGCTTCCAACAACTACTCAGGAAACGCCACACCGTTTAAGGTACAAGTTAATTTTGAAATCCCCATATTCGAGGGTTAGATAGACGCAGATGTCGTCGATAAATGGTTAAAACTGCTAGAGGGTTATTTTTCTGTTCATTATTTTTCCAGTCGGGAAAATATTATTTTCTCTCTTCTCAAAGCAGCCCCCCACGTCAAGGATTGGTGGGAAACCTACTACGAGCAGAAGGATGAAAGTACAGGCTCACTATTTTCAGCCACACCCACTTAGAATTCATTCCGAGATGCCATCAAGGAGCAGTACTACCCTGTAGGAAACTATGAGGATCAATACATAAAGTGGACCACGCAACGGCAGGGAAGGGACCAAGACGTGCCAGATTTTACCAATATTTTCCATACCCTTCGCAAAAAGTTGGGTATCAAGTATATGGAGCAGCATTTGGTACTCAAATACCATGGCTACCTGCACAAGTACATCCAAGAAGAAATAGAATTCCTAAACATCTCCTCGCTCGGCATGACATACCAATATGTCGTCAAGGTCGAGCAAAAGTTTAACAAAATAAGTGAGACTTTGGATCTGCTAATCTGAAGCAAGGGAAAGGTGCCCCCAAACTATAGAACAAAGGAAAAAGCCAAGGTGGGGC
Source organism: Pinus taeda (assembly GCA_000404065.3). Classification (NCBI taxonomy): domain Eukaryota; kingdom Viridiplantae; phylum Streptophyta; class Pinopsida; order Pinales; family Pinaceae; genus Pinus; species Pinus taeda. The sequence continues at coordinate 35,954 of APFE031199020.1, forward strand.
AGCCCAAGACAACCCGCCAAATCTACAAGCAAAGAATAGCACTGCGAAGCCGAAGAAGGACATGGGAAAGTGGTGTGAGAACATAAGAGCTCCACTCACAACACAAGTGAGTGTCGGGCCAAGCAGTCACTGGTGGCCAAGCTAAAGGTTTTAGAATCATATGCATGTTCTGACTCTGAGTCAGAACCCGACAAGGAGAATGACAAAGGGAAGCAAATTATCGATGCAGAGCCCAACGCCACCATTGCCACCACAAAGATCTGGAAGGAGGAACCCGAAGATCTAGAGGAGGAGGATCATCTCTTCCACTCCCAAATGTTGGTAAAGGGCTCCCCGCTACAATTCATTGTTGACAATGGGAGCCAAAAGAACCTCCTTTCGTCAGAGGTCGTGAAGTGGCTAGGCTTACTGACCATAGCACATCCACAACTGTACAACATCGGGTGGCTTCACCAAGGACGAGATCTTCGCATGAGCCAGCAGTGTCCCCTTCCATACAACATCAAGCCCTTCATAGATGAGTTATTGTGTGACATTTCTCCCCTTGAAGTTTGTGATGTATTATTAGGACAACCATACTTGTGGAAGCGACAGGTTATGTATGAATCAAGGCCTCATGCTATTATTGTTACTATGGGAAATAATTTGTACAGGATACCAAAGGTAGCACCACCTACTGCCATATCTTTGGTTACTACAAAACAATGCAGTAAGCTCATTTCCAAAACCAAGAAATTTGTTTTCCTGATGATACGCCCTCAAGGAAAAAAGAAGATGGTGGCCATGACCTCTAGAAAGGGCCCCTCCACACGACAACTATAGATGGACAAGGTCATGGCTAAGTATGAGTACATCTTCACCTCCCCCGCAGGGGTTCCTCTGCACTATCAGGTCAAGCACTCCATCGATTTGACCCCAGGTGCGTCGTTGCCCAATGGACCAATCTATTGGTGCTCCATTCTAGAGAATGATGAAATCAAGAGGCAGATTTAGGAGCTACTGCAAAAAGGTCACATTCGTCCGAGTTCATCACCCTGTGGGAGCCTGATCGTGTTGGTACAAAAGAAGGATGGGACTTGGAGACTCTGTATTTACTATCAGGTGTTGAACAAGATCACTGTCCGTAATAGGTACCTGATCCCACGAATTGATGACCTCCTGGACCAACTGAAGGGGGCAAAATATTTCAACAATATTGATTTGAAGTCAGGATATCACCAAGTACCAATCGAAGCATCTGATGTGTGGAAGATTGCCTTCAAAGCCAATGAGGGCCTTTTCGAATAGTTGGTTATGCCTTTCGGATTGTCGAATGCTCCTGCAACCTTCATGAGGCTAATAGATGACATCGTGCGGCCATTCACCAACTCATTTGTAGTGGTATTCTTGGATGACATCTTGATCTTTAGCCAGAGTTGGGAAGAGCACCTCCACCACATCCGACAGGTTCTCCAAACACTGTGGCAACACAATTTATGTGCCAATTTGGAGAAATGCACTTTTGGCATGACCCAGGTTCAGTATCTGGGATACATTATTAATGAGCAGGGGGTGAATTTGGATCCAGCCAAGATCCAAGTCATTCGGGATTGGCCATCTCCAACTGCTCTGACAGAGCTTCACAACTTTCTAGGTCTTTCCAACTTTTACCGTGGCTTCATGTTGGGATTTTCTCATATCACTTGGCCCTTGAGTCAAGTCACCAAGGGAGGAACGAAAGAAAAATTCTTTTGGTCTGAATCTCAACAGAAGGCATTCACAAAGTTGAAACATCGACTCTACTCAACACAGTTCTCGCATTACTAGACTTGCAACAACCATTTCAGGTCGAGACAGATGCCTCTAACTATGCTATTGGGGTAGTCCTTACTCAACACTGGCATCCAATGGCATATCGCAGTGAGACACTTTCGGACACAGTCCAGAAGTATCCCTCTTATGACAAAGAGATGTATTCCATTGTGTAGGCCTGCCGACAATGGAAGCATTATATTTTGGGGAAGGAAACAGTCATCCACACAGACCATCGACCCATGTAGTTCATATAGACCCAAGGGAAATTGCAGAATGATCGCCATCAGAAGTGGTCCACATACCTGCAACACTTCCATTTGAATATCAAGTATAATAAGGGTAGCACCAATAACATTGCAGATTGCCTCAGTCGACCACCAATCATGGCGTTAACCACTGTGCTAAACTCTTGTGGGTACGAGACTTCTGATTGGCCACTTCTCTACAAAAGCGACCCAGAATTTAACCACACATACCAAACACTCTTGGAGGGTCAGCATGTTCCATATTTTCACCTCTAGGATGCCCTGTTATGCCACCTGGGTCACCTTTGTGTTCCTTCAAGCGAGCATGCCAAGATGATTTGGAAAGCACACTACAGTCGGGCTGCTGGGCATTTCGGGGTCGAGAAAATAGTGGCAGTACTGCAGAAGTATTTCTATTGGCCAAATCTGTGACAGGATGTCAGGAAGTACATCAGATCATGCACTACTTGTGTCATTGCCAAACTGACCATCAAGAATCAAGGCCTCTATACCCTGCTACCTACCCTAGTCGACCTTGGGAATCCATCTCCATGGATTACATGTCAGGCCTTCCTTCCACTAAGCATGGAAATGATTGTGTTTTTGTGGTCGTCGAAAGGTTCTCAAAGATGGCCTTTATGGCAGCCTGCAAGAAGAATATCATAGCAGAAGGCCACTGCCTAAAATCTTCTTTGAATGAGTGTGGGTACACTTTGGATCCCACAGTCTATCATCTCAGATCGGGATAGCAGGTTTCCTCAATACATTTTGGTCTACCTTGGTTGATGCTGGACCACAAACTCACTAAGTCCACAACCTTCCATCCTCAAACTGACTGGTCAGGCCAAGGTTGTCAACAGGATGATCGTACACATTTTGTGCATGTACCAACTCAAAGCATCCACGCACATGGGACGAGAGCCTCCCATGTGTTCAACACAGCTACAACCGGGCTCTCCACAGCTCGACTGGCCACAGCCCTTTTCAGGTGGGCTTGGGATTCCAGCCACTATGTCCCATTGATGTGGCCATGCCATTTGCAGCTACTCACGCAAATTCGGCTCATGTCAAGTCTGAAACAGATAAGGCAAACAACTTTATTGAGCAAATCCAACATATTCACTAGTAGGTCCATGACATTCTAGAGAAATCAGATGCCAAGTACAAGCACCGACATGATCAACATCGGGTGCCACACAAGTTTCAGGTGGGCGACAAAGTCTGGTTGCATTTGTAAAAGGAACGCCTTACCGGAGCCTATCGGAAACTCAGACCACTCTGATATGGTCCTTACATGATTACCAAGGTTGTGAGAGACAATGCATTTGAGCTTAGCATTCCCCCATTCCTTGGCCTGCACCCAGTGTTCAATGTGGACCGCCTTCGGCCATACTTACCACCATTACTAGACACATCTGACATTGCAAAACAACTCACACCCACAGAGTTAAATCCAAATTGCATGGAACAAGCTGCAACTGCTTGGATCATGGACACACAAATCAAGCACACTCACTAGTAGAATATCCAACTGTATCGAGTTGTCAAGGCAGGGCAACTCCTTCACTAGGGAAAGTGGCTCACTAGGGACCAAGTTCAACAGAAGTTCTATCATCTCATGGAGGAACTCAATGCAATGGGCACCATTGCTTCCTAAGGGGGAGGAATGATCCAGGTGGATATTGGTGGCCACACACCAATTCCACTTAGACCCCCACCATTGCTTCTTTCAGTTTTTCAGTTTCCTTAATTGTAGCACAGTTTGCTATTTTTAGTAATTTTTTGGGTCCTAAACTTTTGGAGTTCTTTTGAGGCCCTAAACGACGTTTTTTTGGAAATCTACCGCCAACGATTTTTTGTCTAAAATCATCTCTTCCTTCGTATTCCTTGGAGAGATCTTTCCAATAGGCTATCATGCACGTCAAACAGGGATAATATGACCAAGTCGCGACCCCAGGAAGTTGGTTGTCCAACTCACCCCAACGGGGCCCATAAACTCATGGAGTTACATCTCCTCGGGTTAGGGTTTTGGTTGTTTAGGGTTTGCTCTTATTGTTCAATAATAAAAAGGCCCTTGAGCCTCATTGTAAGGGAGTTCAGAGGCATGTAGCCACCACATCTCTTCTCAGAGATAAGCTAACATTGCCCTAGCTAGTTTATTTCCATTCTTGTTTGTAAGCATATTTCAGTATTTTACATTAATGAAATGAAGTATTATTTCCGCTGCATCTTTGTGTTTATGGTTATCTCTGTAATTTGTTGCGTTCCTGTTTAAATCTGGATCATGCCGCAATGGCATTTCATGTTGGATTCTCCTCTTGGGAGGAATTCCCTTTGCTTTTTGAAACACCTCATCTTCATGGTTAACTTCATAAACAAAATCAGTTTTCAATTTTGAATTACAACCATCAAAAATTTCATAATCAACATCAACATTGGGTTTGATCATAAGAAGCACTAAATTCTTTCCTGAATTCACTAGTCTTTTCATTTGCCCTGCATTAACTAATGAAAGATTTAGTTTCTTGTGATGAGCTCTCACAATATACTCCACACCATTTTTGAACAAGTGGTACTTGTTTCATGACGATAGAAGATTGATTTTATATCATAGAGGTAAGGACTACCCAAAACAATTCCTTATATATCAAGTGGTACAACATTTAATTCAACTTCATCAATGAAGTTAGCTATGATTGCAAACCGAAGAATACATTTTCTTGTAACTTGTAAAATTGTGTCTTTGCATATCCAACCCAATGGATATGGCTTGGGATGTAAAATGGTTTCAAGATTAAGTTTCTTGACTAAGCCTTTAGATATCAAGTTGTCTTCAGAGCCACTATCAAAAAGTGTGTCGATTTTTGTATGTTTTGAGATTACCCTCACATGAAATAATTCAATCCTTGTTTCTTCATTTGGAGTACTAGTCTGACAATTTCATATACCGGTGCTAGCAATGGATTCTTTTACTTTTATACCCATGGCTGTAATTTTAGTTTCATCACCCGAATCGGATCCGAAATCCTCTTGAATGATGACAACTGTCTTTTCTTTTCCTTTGTTGTTGAATTTCTTTGGTTTCATCTCGGGATTAAGCTTCCAACAATTAGCTTCATCGTGACCCTCTTTGGAACAACGTTTACAAATTGTTTTCTCTCCTTCCTTCTTGATAGATGCATTTTTCTTTCCTTTAACACCCTTTTCTTTTTCTTTACCCTTGAACGGCTTTTTACTACCCTCTTCTAGTGTGTTCTTCCCTCTTGCCTCTAGATGAGTGGCTTGTACACACACCTCGTCTAGAATATTAGGATTAAACATTAAGATAGTGATGATCCCCAAAAATGGATAATTATATGGGCTCATTCAGCGTCCTAATTCGACTTAATCCACCATTCTCATTAGTTTATTGCATGTTTTTTATTATATTTATACTACTAGAGTGAATTGGGTTAGTCATTATGCCAACAAGTCTAATGTGTGCTTTATGCAGTCTTTTTGGTCAATTTGGAGACAAAATCAAAGGTTTAAATGAGAACTTGGCAGCCAAATTCGTGGAGAGGATTTGTAGGAAGGTGTCCCTTTCATTTATGGGCCCTTACCTTGAATTCTCCACCATTAGCTCGGAGTTCAAGGGCCACCAAATCGATTATCACAACGGCAGCCGAGCAAGGGCTAGTAAAGTTGTTGTTAACTACAAGTTTTGGCAACCGAGTCCCTAAAGTTTAGGAGGACTGTTGGGGTCCTCAATTTGTATAAATAAAAAGGCTTAGGGCCTCATTTCAGTTAGTCACTTTGTAGGCAGAAGTTAACTAGTTTGTAGTTCGATTTTAGTCATTTTTTAGGCAGTAGTTTAGCTCTGCATTTCAGCGCATTTTCAAGTTTTCCTTATGGACAGTTTTTGGAATGTAATTATTCTTTTGGATCAATAAAGATGAATCCAGCTTTGCACCAGCTCTAATCTCTCTTAGGATGTTGTAGCTCTTGGGGTTGGGCCCATCTCAAGTGCACAGTACCTCCTTTGTTTACCTTCATGTGTTTTTGCTGCATTCTTAGAATAAAATCTGCTATTTAGATTTAAATCTTGTTTTGTTATTTAGGTTGCTTTTGATGATTAAAAAGGCTTTTCATGTTCAGATTGATTTGATAGGTTAATAACAGAGAAGATCTTCAGAAAAAGGCCATCAAGCACTTTGGATCTCACCTCTCCTTCAGTGGAATCATGAGTTGGGACCAAGGTGACCTTGCTGCCACCAAAACATTGTCTTTGCTTCACCATGCAATTAGTAGTGTTAGATTCTTAGTTGCTGAACTTGATATCATTTTTGGTTGCATGCTTAGGTTCATGATTGCTCAGTTGCATAGTTACTTCATATGATTTCGCTGCAAATAGACTTTTGTCCATTTCCTTTGATGTTATCTAGGTCAGATTAGGTCAAAGTAATTAGGTTCTTGATTTTCCAAGTCTTCATTTGTCAAATTCGAAAAATAACTTGCAGAGCGCCTGTAATACCTCTCCATCCACCTGTACTCCATCAATCCCATCTGCTCCATCCTTTAACCTGGATTCTTGCCTCACGTTTGCCATTTGCTCACTTTGCCCTAATTCCCATATTTTTGTGCAACATTGCTCCACTCCGCCTTGAACAAATCCAACCATCCTCGCCACTCTTCAGCTCCATCCCCCAAGGCCTGGACCTCCTCACACCATTATTTCACCTCCATACCCACTACTTAATCTTTCTCCCTCCATCCATCCTCCAAAATCCCATTTCTGAACATCCTGTAGAAAATTACAGACATCCTGTAGAAATTCCATAACATCCTGTAGAACCCCTGCAGACTTACTGTAGAAGCTCACGAAAGTGGTTTCTTGATAGCTAAACTCTGTGAAACTCTCTGGAAGGGTGCTAGGGACCCCTTAGGCCCTCTCTAAACCTTCCCAACCTCCTGCAAGCATTTTCTCTCACCGATCCACCTCTACATAGTAAAAAACAGTTAAAGCATATGCACGATAATTCTGACAACTTATTCAAAAATACAAAAAGATGTTTTCTTCAGATAGTGATAACTTAGACACATGCATTTTACCTTCCTAGAAGTCACTGGCATCTCTTTCAGTAGCTTGCATCCTCTTTTTTGCATCAGTAGGGTTAGCTGGTAAAATTAGGGTTTGCCAGGGTTTGCATTTCCTTTCATCTTTTCAGTTTCTTTCTGCAAGTAGATTAGCTTCCTTTGAGTTAGCTTTCATCCATCAGTTAAAAAGATTCTTCTAAGAGCTCATAGAAGTTGGCTTAAGCCCCTAGTGGACTTGTGCTAGCTGATCAAGTGACAGCTGCGGCAAGAGCTAGTACTTGTGCATACAGCACCGTCGCTTCCAAGTTTGTTAAGAACTACCGGGTTGATAAAATTAAAGGAGTCCCAGGAGTTGTAGCATTATTGCTGCAATACTGGGGCCCACCAGATAGTATGCCTAAGGTAAATGTGTAAACCCCCTATGTACTTCAGCAATATGTCTTGTGATTACAAATCTACACCTAACATTAAAGGCCTTTTTCTGAATTCTTGGGTGTAATCTTGCATATTTTGATCTTTAAGTTGTCTAAAGTTCTGCCAATTCATGATGGCTTTCTGCATATAAGCTAGAGGGTAGAGTTGTCTTTTAATTGCAGCAATGAAATCAGACCAAGAAATTGAGATCTTACCATGTTTTTTTATCTCCTCTTGTGTCTTTGATTCCCACCATACTAATGTTGCACCCTCCATCCTCAAGGAAGCCAACTGAATATTTATGTCATCCTCTTGAAGGTTTTGAATTCTAAAATAGACCTCCAACTGACGAATCCATTTATCAAGCTTCTTTGCATTCACTTCACCATTATACATGCGCAACTCAATTTTAACATCAAGTTTTAATAAGGCTTATTTACCAATTCCTTTTGAGGTATGTTGATGAGTATGATTAAGGGTTGTGTTAGTGGAAGAGGGTGAAGATTCCTATGAAGAAGAAGATGAAAAAGATGGTGGAGAGGGTGGAGGTTTACCTCCATCTCTGTTGGGTTATGTTATATTCTTTCCATGACTAGCCCACGTAGTTAACCGAGGGGTTAGAAGGGGGGCGAAGCCCCCCTTTGTTGACTAATTGTGTAGCGGGGTGGTGTCATAGGGGGTTTGAGGCGTAACCATAACCCCACTTTTTGGGGTCCATGGAAGCGCCCCGGAAAATTTTGGTTTTGGACCTTATGTTAAGTTGGGCAGACCCACCTATGGTTTTGTGCATGATTTTCACACGTGGTTTTGGACGCGATGGTTTTCGGTCCATGGTATTGGATGCTTCGGCATGTATAAATATGTATTGTAACATTGAAAGGAACATAATGAAAAATTCAAGCTGGTAGTCCCGGTTTTGGGATCCAGAGGAAATCTCTGTGTATATGTGTTTTATGTGTTATGCTCTCGCATTGTTTATTTTCTGTGTTTTAGAATTCGTATGCAGGTAATTTCTGTACGGGGTTAAAACCTACAATTTCCATTACCTCCTCCTCCTAAAGAACCTTCTCCTTTGGGAGGTTTGGAGCTTTCACCCTACAGTCTGGTATTCCTCTCTTCATAGAGGACCTTCACCATCTTTGTCATATCAAAGAAAGCCCTCTTGAAGACCTTCCCATCCTATGTCATGTTTGTAGCCTCTCCTTCATGAGACATACCCACTAGAGTCTCAACTGCAACTTGAGGAAGAACTAGTGGTGGAGATTGTGGCAACTTTTCCTCCTTCCCCTTAACCCAACTTCAGGGCTTTCAACCAGCTTCCCTTCTCCTCTTTTGAGTTTTAACCTTGTAAGCATGACATAAACTTGCAAACAAATAAATCCTTATTGCACAAATAAAACCAAGAGCTATGATACCAAAACTTGATATGATTAAGAAAATTAGTTTTTTTGTGCTTAAATTCCTTTTTAGATTACATTAAATATGCTTGAGGATTCATGAGATTGTTTGCAAGTTAAAACTTGGATTTTTGAGTGTCTTTATGTAATTTTTATGTGCAAATTTACATAAACAAATGACTGAATAACAGCAAATGATAGACATTAACATCACCATAAATAGTATCACAACAGCACATGATAAAGGATTTCACCTCTCTGGCTATGTCTCCTTGGTCCATTTTCCAATGGCTTGGCCCTCTCTATTATGCTCAAAAGTGTGAATACATCAGTTTACAATGCTCAGAATGCTCTAAAACATGTTCCAATGGCTCCAAAATGCCCAAAAATTTATGTGTAGCCTCTTTCTACTCCTAATTTGGTCAAAATCTGAAGAAGTTGTGGCCTTTCCCAATCTTTTGCTAATCACACTACAAATTCCCCAAAATCTGGCATCATCCTACAATTTCACCCAAAAATCACGCTAATAGAGAGACAATTTCGCCAAAAATCGGGTGAAATTGTCGGATAGTTAAAATGCCCACTAACGCTTAAGGTCCGAAAATTGAGGCCACGTGGGGGGCCACGTACCTGGGGCTAAGGCCAATGCCCTACTCTCACTGGCTGGGCCCCCACTCCCCCCTCTGTAGTGATCACATGCACGCGGTTATGTGTCCATGGGCTGGCCCATTCCCCGAACTATGCAGCAACAAACCTTTAAATATAAATTGAAGTCTATGCATATTAAGAACAACCATCGTGGTGTAATGGTAAAGATTATGTATTAGCATTGGAATGTCGCAGATTCGACCCCCACTGCCTCCGCCCAAACTATAGCAAAACTTTTGGTGGCCTCCCAGGCTGCCATGTGGTGGCCTTGTTACACATCATTTTGTCACTGTCCCTGTACTCCCCATCCATAATCCTGGAGGACCTCTACAGTGAACCCAACATGCTTTCCCATCATGAAGAAACTCCCAGTATGTCCCTCTTCATGAGCAAAATAATTCCCCTTTGCATCATTTCCCAAGAATCTTCCGTTTACCCCAGTTTACAAGGCCGGTGTTACTGACCAGTTTCCTACTCACGCCAATTTGCAGAGATTAAAACTATCCCTCACGTCGTACGGAGCAATTGAGCCCTTTTCCAGTCGCGTCGATCCTCTTATGGAAGATTTTTTAAATATGGAGCCAAAGCTTCCATGTCTAGAGGCTTCGTAATGCAAGTCTAGTAGATGGTTGGGCTAGATGGAGCCAAGGAAGTCAGTTTGGGCTCCTTTCCCCTATTAGGATGGGACAAACTCAAGAGATAAGACCTTCTCCCATGATGAGAGGAACCATCTGACATCCATCCAATCGATATAAACCTCTCTTTTCCCAAGCTAAACTAGTTTTGGAGTGAGTTTGAATGGTCAAAAAATCATCTATAGCTTGTAGCTTTCTAGTGTATCTTTGAGGGAGAATAGTGTGTTTTTGGTTTGGTTTGAGACTAGAAGGAAAGAGGCCTTAAAACTTCCATTGTTGGGCCTATCCATGAAGTGCTAGTATAAGTGTGGGAACCTGGATACATAGGAGGAGACCAGCAACGTCAAGGCACCAGTTGTAATCTCTTTCTGATTTATATAAATACAACTATTGATTGATTTCCTACATGAAGTGTCATTTTACATCTTTATGGCTTAATGTTCCTTGACCTGTTAAGTAAGCTGAATACAATATTGTATGCTATCACATTTTTTGTTGCTGTTGTTGTTTTTTTTTGTTTCAGGTATTCGAAGGAAGGAAACATAAGATAGCTGGAGTGAGGAAGCAGGATCATCACCAAGCAGAATAGCATTCTAAGAGGTAGGCCCTCTTAATTGATTCTAGCTTAAGAATATTTTCCATAGATTGTTTGTTTGTGGCTAGACCCGCTCTCTTGAGCTAGAGGAATTGTTTGTGTTTGCACTGAGAATTTACCTGCACCACAAATTGGTGACTCCGCTGGGGAGCCAATCCTTCTGTTTGATAGATTGTCATTTTATGGCTTTGTGTGAACTTTTTTAGTATCATTGTTTCCCTTTAGTATTCTTTACTTTGCCTAGTTTACTACTCTAAACCTGAAATTTACAGTTGCAAGTCTGGTCTTATCCTTTGAAAAAAATTATTTTTTTCCTTGAATCTTCAGTCAGCGCATTTATTTTTCTGACAGTCGCATCGATCAGCGTGAGTTTCTCAAAAACAGTCGCACCGACCCCCTATTGGCACTTGCTATCAATCAAGCAATCATGCTGATTCCTATAGGTGGAGATCAGGGTTTACTCTATATCATAGCCAGTGTGTCTTGCCCTTCTAATTTTTGTCTCTCAGCTTGTTTTGACTATGTTCTCCCTGGATGGAAAGCTCTTTTAGCTTGGTTTGTATGCTTGGTTGATTTGCATTTTCTTCACTTGGTTTCTTGAGTTCTTGGATGGTGTATAACCCTAGGGCATCTAGGTCATCACCCATTCACTTGTTTACATGCTCAACAAGTCAAGTAGACAGTCAAATTTGCTCCTTGCATTTCGTTTGATTAGTCCTTTTTTTGCTTTGATTTCCATTTAACAAGTTTAAAAAGTTTCGTTTGTCGTTTGAGCGTCTCTTTTCGGGCATAGATCACATTGCTCATCTTGTTAATGGTTGGATTTTTGCTTCACTGGTTGAAAGGAATTCTCTTTTGTGCTTTATGTTTGATTGTGATTGATAGTATTGGAAATGTTTCATTGAAGTGAGAAGTGTTTGTGAAAAATTTGTTCCATCATTTCATTGAAAACTACACAATTCTAGTTTGTTGAATCAATATGTTACGTTAGTTAGCATCATTGAAGGCTAGAGTTTCATCGTCACTTGCATTGGAAAAGAAATGAATTCTCTTTACTAGTGAAAGGACTACTTGAAGTGCATTTGATAGGAAAATTAGGAATTGGAAAGAGTTTTTTCATCATTTTGTTTTCAAAAGTGAAATAGTGAAAAAATCATTTTGTTTTCAATTGCTCATTTTGTTGCATTTGAGTGTGTTTTCTACTCTCATTAGTGTAGACAATTCATCGAATTGAAAGGGTCTTGTCTCATCTAGCTGCATATAGGTATTTTTCGAGTCACATCAATAAGGCTTGAAAACCAAGACATAAATTCAAGATAAACCGTTAAATTTTATCGAATTAACCTAAGGAAGCATTGAAACTTAACACTCACATTTAAAGGTCTATGCTAGAGACATGTTTTGGCATCTTTAAACCTAGCAGCTATCGTTCGCTTCGGCACTAGACAACACTAGTACAGACTTGTGCTCCCCGTACCATCACGTATAAAGGGATACCCCACTAGATTTGCAATCCTTTATCCATTGGAAGCCGAGTCTGTTGCCTTCTAAACATGATACACCAAACACAACATTCGAGGAGATTCCCTGCCCGTACTTCTTGGTTCTTCGAGAGGTATTCTACAGTTCATAATTACTTGGTAATAATTTTCACCTAAAGTATCCTGAGCAGTCATTTTGGTCTTTTTGACTCGTTAAATTTAAAAGATAATTGAGCACTTGTCCTTTCGAGCTCATTAACTTCGAAACTGACTAGAGTCACGTTTCGTCCTTTTCTCGACTCTTAAAACATAAAAAGGTAAAGTTTTGTTTCAGTGTTCTAAAATTAAATTTCCATGAAATATTCCTGGTAAAAGTTATCTTCATTAGTAATTCTTTAGGGTCGATTCCAATGGCAACATTTCCAGAGTCCATCGGTCAAGGATTCCCCTCGGATAGGAATCCTAGTTCTTTTTCTTCTTTTGGAAATGTTGGTGCTCCTTATATGGTGACGTTGTCCCTTCCTGGATTAACCATTGGTCTACCTGTCTGGTTGGTTTTGACCTCGGTGGTCCCAAGCATCCCGACTCCTGTCCAAACGTCTCCTTCATTCGAATCACATCATGATGATTCTAAGGTTGACCCCTCACCTTCTTCCCCCGTTTCTTCACCCTCTTCTTCTACTTCGCCTAGTGAAAGTTTCAAATTTGGTAACTAGGAGGCTAAGAAGAAGAAGAAGAAGAAGAAGAAGAAGTCAGATAAGCAAGAGGCCAACCATGCAATTATTGCTCTAAATGCGTCAGATTCCCTTACAAGCTATGTAAGGGTGACCATCTCCTTTGAGACTATCCTGGCATTCCCAGAGTCTTAGAGGTATGGTCTCAAAATCTAGATCGACCATCCCTATTGACCTCTAGAGACCATGTCGATGCTACACCCTCCGCTAGCGATAGTAAGAAGAAAGGGAAGATTAGAATCCCCTATAGGTTATGTGAAGGAGAGCATCTTCTCCACCTTTGTCCTCTGATGGAAAAAGCATCCAAAGTTTTGGAAAACCTTACAGCTCCTCAACCCCAACTTCCTGTTGGTTATCAAAGGCTTTCTTCTAACCCTCTCCCAGTTGGTAAAGAGATTACTTGAATTCATCTCTTGCCGGTCCTACTCTTCTTGAGCATGACTCTCTTGTGTCTATTCCCAACCAACCATTGGTCGAAAAGAGTGTTGACTTGGCTCCACCTCTAGTTGCTCACTTCGTTCTGGAAGAGAGTGGTGATCATACTACTCATGTTCTTCTCATCTCCTCAGGTTCTCATGAATCAAAGAGTGACCCTCCCATCCCAGTTGTTCAGGAGAGTCCTTCTTCTATTCCTCCAGAGCATGAGGGCAATCATATGATACCCCCACCAAGTAGTTTTGTCGTCTCTTTCGATTGGAGTCATTTAACTGCTTTCCACCTTCCATCTTATGTGCATTTCCAGATTACGGTACAAGCCTATAATATGGTAGTACATGGCACTATATTAGATGAAGGATCATATGTTAGCATCATGTCTTCTACTACTTGGAAAGCTTTGGGTTCCCCACAGCTTGTGCCTGTCACCCAGAATCTGTTGGCTTTCAACAGAGGAACCAGTAAGCCCTTAGGGGTCCTTCCAAAGTTCCCTATTACTTTGGAATGGAAGATATTCCATATAGATGTGATGGTAGTCCAAGGTCCTTTAGATTTCGATCTTCTCATTGGATGTGACTATGTTTATGTCATGGGAGCTCTTTTTTCTCTGATTTTCCGTGTGGTTTGTTTTCTGCGAAGGGAGAATTGTGACTATTGATCAATTTTTGTTCATTGGTCACCAAGTGCCTCCTTTTCAACCATCGTCCCCTATTAGCTCTTGTTTGCAAGCAGTGCCCTCCCTGCCATAGGTCAATTATGTGGCTACCCATTTCATCTCCACATCTACTAATGATCACACAGATGGTATAGTGCATTATGTACTGGGGGCATTGGAACCTGATATATATTTGGTACCAAATGACATATATTCCTCCCAGAGCGTGGTTCTTCCATCTAGTGAAGACCTCTTGGGAGCCATGTTCTCATATCGTTCATGGATAGATGTGTGAAGATAGTTCCTGGTCTTGTGTCAACCTCATTAAAAAATGAAACAAAGGGTGTGAGCATAGTTCTTTGCCTTGTGTCAAGCTCATTAAAAAATGAAACAAGGGTCTTGAGGATAGTTCTTTTACTGTGTCAATCTCATTAAAAAATGAAGCAACTCCATTTTCCAAATCGAGTCTTTGATAAAGATATCTTAAAATCTCAATCGAGTCTTTCCAAGGTCTCTAAAGTGAACCTTCATTCCATCCACTTAGTTGATTGAAATGAAGCTTGGAGGGCATGTACCTCGATTGAAACTTATAGCAAGCATAGTTCTGTAAACATGAAACCGAATCCAAGCATAGTTCTCCATGGTTCAAGCTTGTGTAAAAATGAACCCATGCCCAATTTACGTCTCGTGCTTGCCGTTTTTATCAGCTAATTTCTGCTAGGTGAGCCTTGGTTGTTTCATTCCATCGCACCATCTCTTTGGCCGATCATATGCTTTCACTTGGTTGTTTTTCCTTTCTTGAGGGACCGCAGCAATGAGTGGTTTTATTAGCCAACCTCTTAGCCATTACATGTTTTGAGCAGTTCCACCATTGCCGGAACCAGTTGCTACCCTTTATACCACTCGTTCCTCCAGGACGAATCACCTTTAAGCTCTTTTCTGACCCGTAAAAAATGAAAAGATCACCGAGTATTTTCCCTTTTTGACTCATTAAAAGAAAATAAAAACTGGAGATCTGCTTTCAGCTCTTTTATGACTCTTAAAACACGAAAATATTTTTGAGTTGTTGCCATTTTGAACTCGTTAAAGGCTGTGAAACATCATTTACCCAATATAAATTTACCCCTTTTTCGGGTTGGGATAAACTATTTATGAAAAACATACTCCTTGGCTGACATGGTCAAGCGGTTCTGTCAAGCACTGTTTTCTAACTTTTCGGGCTCGAGAGACACAAATGTACGAAAAGGGACATTTTGGAGTTTTATTTTCCATGTCTTTTACAAACTCTATAAACATGAAAAAGATACTAAGTTACACCTTTGTCGGACTCGTTAAAAAATTAAACGACATTAGACTTGTCATTAAGATGAGACCGAGCTACCCCTTCCTAGGGATCATAAAACATACTAGGATGGATCCATCCAAAGGATGGACTCATATTACAAGCATATGTTATCCCCGTCAAGCTTGTGTAAAAATAACTGGGGTACTTCCCAGAAATGGTGGGGGGAAATTGGAAGTATTTCATCAGTTGTATTCATTTGAGGCAGCCTGTCACTCTTGAACATTGACACTCATTTGCTTTTTGGGTCAAGTTTTGGGACATCCTCACTCTGTCACTTGCCTCCCTGGGTTCTAGGTTATCCATTTTACACCTCTCATATGATCTCTGCCATGTCACCATGACCTTTGATCCTATGATGTCAAATGCTTCCAAACTCCGGAGTCGTGTCATCGATATGTTCAAGAGAATTCTTCCTACATTTACATTGCCTAATAATCTTGGATTACTCTCATTCATTGTGTTCCCGTTTCTTGTCGATGATGAAGGATTCATTATGACCTTCCTTTGGCAGATCACTTCCTACCGACTTCAGCTCATTATCCAGGAAGTTACTTTGGAAACTCCTTTCCAATACCTTAGATTTTGCATGCCTCAATGGCAAGTTCTTCACACTTGATGACATGTTCTCATCATTGCCCTTCGATCGAATGATTTCATGAGTGTTCAACTTCAGTTTCTTATTCACACCCTATGAATTGTGTTGCTAGTACCTTGAGAGACATTGTCACTATTGGTGGTTTCTCTTGCACTTGTTAACGGTTCACGTCATTGATCAGTAATCAAGCGACTTTCTAACATGTTCGACTTCAACACATTTATTCACATGTTAGAATTTGTACTTTGATAGGGTCATGTTGGAGCGCAAGACCCTAGGCTTAGATTACAAAAGTCCAGGTTGTGAGGAGTGATGAGTCATTCATGATTATATACATGATTCTTTAGATGGATGGTTGTGCCCATGCCATGGAACTATTTCATATGATCTTTCATTCGGATAGTTGCGTTCATGCCAAGGATCCATACACATGATCCTTTTCTTGATGGATAGTTGTGCCTATACCATGGATACATGTATTGTTATATGCCTCTCATGTTTATCAAGCATGACTATCAGATTTCATATGTATATCTATGCTTGCTCGTAGGTTTTCCGATGATGGACTCTAGTTCCCCATTTCCACTCATAAAGCATTTCACCCCTCACTCTAGTTCAACCTTCATGCTTTAGGGGACATCTGTTACACAACATTTTGTCACTATCGTTGTACTCCCCATCCACGATCCTGGAGGACCTCTACATTGAACTTGAAATGCCTTCCCATCATGAAGAAACTCCCAGTATGTCCCTCTTCATGAGCAGAATAATTCCCCTTGGCATCATTTCCCAAGAATCTTCCTTTTATCCCAGTTTACAAGACCCACGTTGCTGACTAGTTTCCTCCTCATGCTAATTTGTAGAGATTAAAACGATCCCTCACACCGTACGAAGTGACTAAGCCCTTTTCCAGTCATGTCGGTCCTCTTTTGGAAGGTTTTTTAAATATGGAGCCGAAGCTTCCATGTCTAGAAGCTTCATAATGGAATTCTGGTAGATGGTTGGGCTGGATGGAGCTAACAAAGTCAGTTTGGCCTCCTTTCCCCTATTAGGATGGACAAACTCAAGAGATAAGACCTTCTCCCATGATGAGAGGAACCATCTCCCATCCATCCAAGCTATATAATGTAGGTTATAACCCCGTACAGAAATTACCTGCATACAAATTCTAAGAAAGAAAAATAAACAATGCGAGAGCATAACACATAAAACACATATACACAGAGATTTTCCCCTGGATCCCAAAACTTGGACTACCAGCTTGATTTTTCATTATATTCCTTTCAATGTTATAATACATATTTATACATGCCGAAGCATCCAATACCATGGACCAAAAAACATCGTATCCAAAACCATGGACCGAAAACCATCGTGTCCAAAACCATGGATCGAAAACCATCGCGTCCAAAACCATGTGCACAAACCATGCACAAAACCATAGGTAGGTCTGCCCAACCTAATATAGGGTCCAAAAAAAAAAATTCTAGGGGCACTGCCCTAGACCCTATAGAGGGGGGCTACCTGCCCCCCTCAAACCCCTTTTGACACCTCCCCGCTGTGTAACGAACTTGGGGGGGGGGGTGCTTCACCCCCCCCCCCAACCCCTCGATTAACTACGTGGGCTAGTCGTGGAAAGAATATAACACAACCCAACATATAAACTTCTCTTTTCCCAAGCTAAACTAGTTTTGGAGTGAGTTTGAATGGTCAACAAGTCATCTATAGCTTGTAGCTTTCTAGTGTATGTTTGAGGGGCAATAGTTTGTTTTTGGTTTGGTTTGAGACTAGAGGGAAAGAGGCCTTAAAAATTCCATTGTTGGAGCTATCCATGAAGTGCTAGCAGAAGTGCAGGAACCCGGATATGTCGGAGGAGACCAACAATGTCAAGGCACCGGTTGCAATCTCTTTCTGATTTATATAGATACAACTATTGATTGATTTCCTACATGAAGTGTCATTTTACATCTTTATGGCTTAATGTTCCTTGAACTATTAAGTAAGTTGAAACAATATTGTATGTTATCATGTTTGTTGTTGTTGTTGTTTACTTGTTTCAGGTATTTCAAGGAAGGAAACAGAAGATAGCTGGAGTGAGGAAGCAGGATCATCACCAAGCGGAATAATGTTCTAAGAGGTAGGCCCTCTTAATTGATTCTAGCTTAAGGAGATTTTCCATAGATTGTTTGTTTGTGGCTAGACGCGCTCTCTCGGGCTAGAGGAATTGTTTGTGTCCGCACTGAGAATTTACATGCACCACAGGCCTCTAGTTGGGCCACATGTCAGCCCGTGTTTGGCCACTCTTTCAACCAATCAAAACCACAAAAATCCAACTAATAAGAATGTGCCACTTGGCACGATATCATTTTCCAAGGAACTCATTGACCAAGTCAACGTCCACATTCCCTACCTAATCAGTGCCATGTCAGCAATATAGACTGTTGATTGGGCTGTCCTTTTTTTTTAAATGTCTATTTGGGAAAGTGAACAGACCTCGTTTCTAGAGTCATATGGAGTCTGTTTCAGGCGAAACGAGTTGTGTCAGATTCAGGATGACGAGAACTACATTGTCATCCAAGTCCCACACCAATCTGACAACTTTTAATTTTGAGCTATTTTTTTAGCACCTAATCAGGTAAGGAAGAGTTTGAAAATCAGGATAGACCATACCAGGTTGCCCAGTTGCATGGAAACCTTGATAAGTTTGAAACTTTTGACCTTGGATGTACTAAACTTGATAAGGTGCTTGTGGTATGGTTGTTTTTTTGACCAACAGGGATTTTTGGTATACCTTGTAAAGGTTGTCTAGATGGAATTTACATCATTCCTAGACTAGGATGACTAGTTTGTACCTGTCCCATGCCTTTAACATGTTGATTTACTTGTATTGGGGTATATTCTGACCAAGTTGGTTAGGTGGGGTTTGTAATATACCAGGATAGGCTAGGTAGATGGGATTTGAGGATCCCTTGTACCAATTTAGCAGTTTGTATTTGGGATACAACCTAAATAGGTTGATTTGTTTGAAGTGTGACTTGGATAGGTTGACTAATAAGAAGTTGAGGTATAGTATTGGATGGGTTGACAAGTAGGAACCTGAGGTGTATCCTGGATAGGTTGACAGGTCGAAACTTGAGTTAAAGACCTAACTGGGTTGACTAGACACAAGAAGGGTAACATTCCAAGGAGTGGCAGACATTCCTAGGAATGGAGTACCTGTAGGAAGAGGACTTGTGATAGGGCAAACACCAACTTGTAACATTTGATCATTGGGTGGGAACATTCCAACAATACATTGCCCCCTAGTTAGAGGATAAGGAGTGCCCCCAGCAAGAGAGTACCCAGTATAACATGGAGTGGGTTGTTGTGGGTATCCTAATCCACTAAGAAACACACCATATTGTTGATCCAAAGGATTTTGGGGTGCAACAAGTGTAACAGGTTGTGGGGTGTTAGGTAAAGATAGACCAGATATTATTTCAGATGATGAAGGTAAAGGAGAAGTCTAGGGACTATTTTACACATTGGAAAATGGTCTTGAAAATGACTAGTATCCAGGTGGCACTAATGGACCACCATATAGCTAAGTTCCGGGTGAAGTGACGAACATAAAGGTTGTTGCAACTTTAGTTGATTCACTCAAAATGATAGATACAGGTTGAGTGACTATCATTGATTCCGTCATGGCTAGACTTCTTAAAGGAGTGCGTGGGAAGATTTTCCGAGGAGAGTTGAAAAGTGAATTAAATCGAGGAGTTTGATGTAAAGGATCTTGTAGTTGAGTATCAGGGATAACAAAAGGAAAATCTTGATAAAGAGGAGTTCCAATAATGTGAATAGGAGTTTGAGGGCGAGTAGGCTCATCATCAGTAATTTCCTCTATACTCAATAAACCAAGTGGAAGTTGTTATTCTTCAGCATCCGAAGACAAAGGTTGTAGATGAGACAAAAGAAGAGGAGTGTAAGACTAAGTTCCTAAAGTGGTTTGTCGTTCCTTAGGTTGTAAGCTTCCTAAAATTCAAATTCAAGCTCTATAACTCTAGGTTCGAATGTCTCAACAACTTCTATTTAAGAAGTTTCAACTATCTATAACTCACTAGTTTCCGAGGAAGTAACTTCAGGTTCAGTACTAATAGGAAGTGATGATTACGGTTGATTAATTTCAGACGTAGTTCCAGATGGGATAGCTTCCAAAGTACCAAGTTCGGTAGTTTGCATTTTCATATTTTTACAATGTCTAGGTGTTTCCTCTTGAGGTAAAGGAGGTAGTATTTGCATTCTATGCAAATGAAAAGGGTGTTCTTCCATGGTTAATTAATTGAATTTAGAAATTATAAACACAAAAATAATAATAAAAAGGGGTAACTAGGCATAAAAGGTTTACAAAGTCATTGTGAACTGCAATATATGGTCAAGTACGTGTAGGCAATCTCCCCGAATGTTGTGTTCAGTGTATCATGGTTAACAAGGTAGCTCACTTGGTTACCTATGGAAGGATTGCAGCCTATTGGGGACTTCCAGAATATACCTAGAGGTACGTGGAAGCGCAATCACTAGTAGTGTTGTCTAATGCGTAATTGTATGATGGGGGCGTTACGATATACTTGTTGTATATAGAGTGTCATCCTATATACCTGAAGGCACGTGGAAAAACGTTCCAATATACTCTGATGTATTGGAAAAACGGACCATCCCCATGATGTAACATTGAAAAGTAATGACAACTCCTACATTTAATGAAGTCAGAACATGTCTTCTGGCCTAGAACATTAAATGCATCATTAATGTTCCAAATTCTCCTTGGTTTAATTGATAAATTTTTGTAACAACCCTAGTCAAAATTCCATGTAATAAAGTTAATAAAGGAAAAATAATAACCAATGTCATGGGACACATATTCCAAGATGAATGTTGGGCAAAACATCGTAATGTGAGTGTTCATTTGGTTTATTATGGCTAAGGAAATTGGCAAAGGCAATGGAAAAGGCTTTAGAAAGAAAAAGTGGCATTAATTGGCATTTTATTTATGAAAATAATGGAAATTAGGAGAAAAGGAAGGTGAAAGGTCACAAGTTGCATGTGAGGAGGAAAATGAAGGTAAATAATGAAAATTTAAGAAAATAAATACCTCATTAATAAAAATGCTTCTGAGAATCAATTGGTACCTTTTGTTAGTTTATTTTTGGATCTCTCTCTCTATTCTCTCTCTCTCTCACTCTTGGACACTTAGAGAATTCTTGGAGCACTTTATCGTTGGATCAAGGAAAGCAAAGGAAGGACCAAGAAGGCAATGGAAAGAAAAGATCAAGCAAGGAAGAGCAACATCTAGCAGCTACAATGAGATTATTTGTAGGTATCGATTTGCATGTGTGGTTTCCTTGCTAGTTTTGGCATTCATGTGTGTATTTGGTTCTCTTATTGTCATTGGCATGGGTTTTTCCAAGTGTGAGAGTGTTCTTCAGCCTTGCCTTGCCATTTCTAGATAGCCATGGTGTGATGGGTTCTCTTGTATTTGGTTGAGTACCATTGTCGGATGGTTTCGAAACTAAGTGAGGCAGTGTCTGAAAGAAAGAACACAAGACCTAGAAATCCCTGGACTGGAGAAGGTGTTATTGTGGTAAAGCCAAATTTTGTGTGCCTCGATGGGCCTATGAATCCTAGACTGGTGAATGGTGACATATATGGTAAATCTTAGAGGTGTTTGCCCTCGATCAATCCTAGGAATCCTCGACTGATGAATGGTAGGATATATGGTAAAGCATGGAGGGTGGAGTCTTGATTACACCTAGAAATCCCCAACCGTTGTATGGCAAGATATACGGTAAAGCCTAGAGACTAGGAGGTAGGAAAATTCCTCACATTGTAGGTGGAGAAATACAATGGCATCCATGCTTGTTTAGGGCTTACTGATCCGGTGTGGATTGTGGTAAAGCCTGAGGAAACCCAGATTGGTTTTGTTTTGAGTCCCACATTCATGCTTGGAATATGGCACAGGGATGATTGGATTAAAGAAAGAATTGGTTTAGCCAATCTATGGTCGGGTGGTTCGTGGAAGTCCCAAACTTGGTTGGCTTTTGCATTCATTAAGAAGAGATCTTTATCCTTGGTATTTCATGTGTAAATATATTGGTTCATACGTGATTCTTATGCTTGTTATATCCTTGTTATTTATGTTCGTTATATGCTAGTTATGAGTATGTTTTATGACAGACTTCATGTATGACTCTCATCATTTTTTTAATTTGCAAATGAATGTACAATGAATATATGACCTAATAGTTGATAATGCAGTTATTGTGATAAAGGAACAATGCTTCTTTATGAATCTCAGATAAGTATGAGACCCCTATGCTCAGACCTATTGTTATGACCTGTAGATGACATATTTGTGACATGTTTGACAAAATATCTATCATGGATAGTAGGGGTCAGATCAATTACTTGTACCAATGATTGCATTAGTAGCCTTATTCCATTTTTATTTATCATTTCTGAAAGTTTTGTGAAATTCTGGGCAGTGGCCTGAGTCCTAGCCTTGAAAAAGTGGCACAAAATCTGGGGTTGCGGCTCAGAACTAGTTGAAAAGGTCCACAATCACTAGCATGCCCTACTGTGGGAGCAACTAGAAGGCCTCAGTCGTATGCATGGCTGTCATGGGAGCGGCTGAGGGTCCATATCAGTGAAATTTCAGTCTCACGGGTTGGTCACCTAGAAAGTTTGGTTGGCTCCTAAAGGTTCTGTAGCATGTGTGGAAGGTCATAATGGTTTTTTTTTGTCAGTTCCACTTCACTAATTGTACATGGAGAGTTGAATCACATCATAGTAGCCTCTCATCGCATGTTTACCCTAGAGGATGGGTTAACTTGGGTAAATGTGGGAGGAGGGTGTTACAGAGTGGTATCATAGCATGATTCACCCCTTGTACTGGATGGGTGGTGTGTTGGTCATGCATTCATGTTAGTTGTGTTATGCTCTTGACCTGTGAGAAGATGCCAGAATACCAAATATACGAAGAAATACAACCTAGAACACAGAACAAAATGAAAAATAACAGCATGTATTTTATTATTCAGAGATGAAAGCAATGTTCACTTACCTCTTCAAGGGGGAAACCTCCAATAGAGCAGCGCTTGATTACAAAATAAGACTTGACGATCCTCAATGGGGAGTCTTTATCCTTTATATAGGATTCATACATGCAAAACCATGGGTCAGTACCATGGTTCTCTTAATACCATCTATCTAATAACATGGCTCGTTTGCAACTAACTGTGGTCCCTTTCTTTAAATGTAGGTCAACCACTTAAAATTATTAATATGGGCTTTATTGACTCTTTAACTAACTATAACTATGACTCAACCCTATTACATAAATAAGGGGTTTAGGGTTGGACCTTAACATGCCCTCCCCAATAAAAACAACCTTGTCCTAAGGTTGAAGCTGTGGAAACTATTGAAGAATAGTGGTTGGTTCCCAGGTCACATCTTCTGGAGAGGCGTCTTTCCACTTGACGAAGACTTCCTTGATCGTGTGGCCGCGCAGATATCATTCTCACATGTCAAGGACCTGTTCAAGTTGGAGCCAAATTGAACCTTCTTTATCCAATTCAGGTAGACTGGTTTGAATTCTGCAATTGTTCCCCACCACTTTCTTGAGGCATGATACATGGAAGACGAGATGGATTTTTGTAGTGGGTGGCAAGGCTAGCTTGTAGGCTACTTCTCCAATGCGCTAAAGAATTTGATAAGGTCCGTAGAATTTTGGAGATAATTTCTGATGACCCTTGTCTTTTAGTGATGTTTGTTTGTATGGTTGCAGCCTCAAGAATACCTTATCCCCTTCTTGAAATTTGTGCTCCGAATGATGCTAGTCTGCCTATTGCTTCATGTGATTCTGAGCTTGATGGAGATTATCTTTGAGACATGCTAGCATGGTTGCACGGTTCTGTAGGTGTTGATCCATTGCTTGCACCTTAGAGCATCCAAGGATATAAGAAGTAGGTGAAGGGGGGATTTGACCATAAACTACTTCATATGGAGTCATCTTGGTGGTGGCATGATAGTTAGTATTATACCACCATTCAGCTAAAGGTAACCACTATACCCATTGATGTTGCTTTTCTGAAGTGAAGCACCTGAGGTAGGTCTCCAAACATTTGTTGACTGCTTTAGTTTGACCATAAATTTGGGGATGATATGAAGTACTTAGTTAGAGTTGGGTGCCTTGTAGATTGAAAATTTCCTGCCAAAAGTTACTGGTGAAGATCGGGTCACGATCCGACACAATGGAAGTGGGCGTGCCATGCAATTTGAAGATCTAGTCCATGAAAGATTGAGCCACCAAAGTGGGTGTAAAAGGGTGGGGTGGGGCACAAAAATGAGCATACTTAGAAAGTATGTCCACAACCACCATGATACCTGACTTGTTGCCTAACTTCAAAAGACTAGTATTGAAATCCATAGAAACATCCGTCCAGATTGAAGTAAGGATGGGCAATGGTTGTAAAGTGCCTGGGGACTTGACTGTTTCTCCTTTGTGGCACTGACACACATCGCATTTAGCTACAAAAGTAAGAATGTTAGTTTTCATGCCTGTCCAAAAGAAGGAACGACAAGTGCGAGCATAAGTCTTCTGAAAGCCTACATGACCTGCAGTGGGAGATGAGTGCAACTCCGCCAAAATGCGTGTTTTCAAGGTGGATGTTGGTGATATCACTACTCTATCCTTGTAGCAAAGAATCTCATCCTTCCAAGAGTAGCACCCTGTGGAATTAGGATCTTCTTGCAAGTTATTAATGAGTTGGGAGAGCAAAGGATGTGAAAACCATTCCTTGCGGGCCTCTTCAATCCAATCTGGAGAGGGAAGAGAGATTGCTAGCAGGGTGTCATCCTCCTCAAATTGATGTGATAAAGCATCCGCTACGACATTTTCGCACCCTTTCTTGTAAATTATCTCACAATCATATCCCAGCATTTTGGCTAGCCATTTATTTTGTTGTGGCAAGGATAGTCGTTGCTCCAAAAAATATTTAAGGCTTTGATGGTCTGTGCGGATTTGGAAACGCCACCCCAATAAGTATGGTCGTTAGGTATCCACTGCATGTAAGATGGCCATCATCTCCTTCTGATAGGTAGATTGTCCCAGATGTTTCCCACTTAGTTGTTGGCTGGTGAAGGCCAAGGGTCGACCTTCCTACATTAAGACAGCCCCAATACCCTTACCTGAAGCATCACGTTCAATCACAAATATTTGGTGAAGTCGGGTAGTGCTAATACATGAGTGGAACACATGGTCTATTTGAGAGAAATAAATGCATGTTGTGCTTCATTAGTCCAGATGAATGAATTGTTCTTGAGAAGGTAAGTGAGGGGTCTAGCAATGCGACCATAATTGCAGACAAATTTGCGATAGTAGCTGGTGAGACCCAAGAATCCTCTCAAACTCTTCAAGGTCTTTGGTTGGGGCCAATCCTACATTGCCTAGATCTTTTTGGGATCCACCCTGACACCTTCACACCCCATAATGTGGCCCAAATTCTCAACTTATACCATGCCAAAAGAGCACTTGGACAACTTGACAAATAATTTATGCTTCCGGAGCAGTTGCAAGAGCAGTTCTACATGCTGAAGATGTTTTTCCTAGCTGAGGCTGTAGATGAGAATGTCATCGAAGAAAACGAGGACAAATTTTCTGAGATATGGTTTGAGCAGGTGATTCATGAGGCTCTGAAAAGTGGATGGGGCATTACAAAGACCAAATGGCATGACCAAGAATTCATAATGGCCTTCATGAGTTTACAAAGAAGTCTTGGGAATGTCTACTTCTTTCATGCATATTTGGTGATAGCCCGAACGAAGATCTAGCTTAGTAAAGAATTGAGCACCATTTAGTTCATCCAGCAAATCATCAACAACTGGGATGGGGAATTTATCTTTGACCGTAAGCTTGTTGAGGGCCCTGAAGTCTAGACGCATGTGCCATTCCCCATCTTTCTTGAGCACCATGACCACAGGTGATGAATAAGGACTGATGCTAGGATGAATGACACCAACATCCAGGAGTTCCTTGATGATTTTTTCAATTTCATTCTTTTGGGCGAAAGGGTATCTATATGGGTGCACATTCGGTGGTTGTAACCCTGGGACCAAAGTGATGCTATGATCATGTTCCCCTCTAGAGGGTGGAAGCTCATGAGGTTTTTCAAAGAGCTACGGGTGGTTGTTTAAGACCTGTTGCATCTCAAGATCAATATGAAGAGTAGTGGACTCGAAGGCCTGGATGGAAATAAATTGGGTGATAACTCCATGATGGCCCTTTTTTAACAGCTTTTCCATTCGATGTGAGCTGATGATAGAAGGAGTACTTGCCTGGAGTCTGCGGAGGGTATGCGTGTGGTCCTTCTGCTTAAAGCTCGTATATAACTCTTGGAAATCCATTATGATTGGGCCGAGTGTGCGGAGCCATTCAGCACCCAAGACAATGTCACAACCACCCATGTTGATGGAAAACATGTGGGTCTTTAGGTGGTAATCTCCCATCTGAATTTTGATATTTTCACAACAGCCTTCACATTTCATTATCCCCCCATTAGCAATCTAGATCTAGAAATTAGAGAGTGCTCTGGCAAAACAATGCACAGCTTTTGCGACTCTCGGACGGATAAAGTTATGTGTGCTGCCACTATCAATCAATACTACTACAGGGTGATGTTTAATAAAACCTATGATTTTGAGAGTTTGGGGAGAAGAAATGCCTACTAAAGCATGGAGCGAGATAACTGGTTCTTCTAGTGTAGCTGGGAGCTCATTGTCCTACTGATTGTCCTCATCTTCCTCCTTTGGTCCCTCAAAGGGTGGGGCTTCCTCAGATGAACTGTGATCAGTAGCATCAATTTGAAAGAATTTGGGTTCCTTGCATTTATACCCCAGGGAGTATTTGTCATAACAATAGTAACACAATCCTTGCTTTCTTTTTTCAGCCATTTCTGTGGGGGACACCTTTTGAACCTTAAGTGTTTGGGTAGTGCCTTGAGCCTGGGTGGGGCGTCCCTTGGTTATGAAATTTAGACAAGGAAACTAGGCCGCTAAAGCACGTTACACTTCGAGAGCCTTTGTGTAAGCTTCCATCCATGTGGTTGGATGGTGCATCCGGACGTGGGCTTGGATGGCATCTTTGAGACCGCTTATAAAACATTCCAAGTAGAATTCATCTCCCAGACCTACTGTGTGGAAGGCTAACGTCTCAAAGGCTGTAATATAGTCATTTACTATGCCTGTCTATCTAAGCTTAGTAAGACGACCCAAAAAGGTAGATTCACAGTCAAAGCAGTCACAAATGGACTTTGCGAACACTTGCCAAGTAATTGTCCTTGGATAGAATTTATGATGCCACTACCACCATTGCCATCTTTCTTGGTCCAAGTAAAGGCCTCCCACACGTAGCTTAGTCTCATCATCTTTGATGTGGTTCAGAGTGAAATATTGGTCCATTTGTGATAGCCATATTGTTGGATTAGATCCATCAAATTTGTACATGTCCAACTTGGGCGGTCGAGGGTGGGAATATTGGTGATTGCCATGGAAGTGAGGATGATGGCTAGATTCTCCTTCATGGTCTTCATTAAAAGAAAATGCCTCCGATTGTAACGCCGACTTGCCCTTTGTGATTATGTCTTGTAATGATTGGATCTGCACTGTTAAAGCCTCCAACTGTTTTTCAATGGTCTCCATCTTCTCATTAGCCATAGCTTGAGCTCTGGTTTCTTCCATACATAGATCCGAGTCACTTGCCGTCACTATGAAAAAATTTGGGACCACCCAAAAATTGAAGCTAGCAAGTGAATGGTACCACCTCACTCAGCTCGTCGTCTTGATTCTTATGGGCTAAGTCTCTTATAAGCATCCCAGGAGGGCCTCAGACTTTTTTTTATTATTATTATACTCCGAAAGGAGTTTTACTCCCCGCTTATCAATACTGCAATAGCCAATTTCCAGAAAAGTTAAGCATGCCCAATGTCTTGTGAGAATCACCCCAGGGTATAGGAGCCACAAGCCTCCCTGCACAAATGGTTAGATCTGTCTACGAAACCCTCAACTGCTGAATGTGAGTTGGACTGCGGAAGCAATAGAACCCCAGCTGCTAGATCTGAATGGTATTGTGGCGGTAGACCCTGAACTGGTGGATCTAATTGTTGCGGCGGTGACAGAACCCAACCTACTAGATCTGATCTGGCAAAGAAGATGATGGGCGATCTTCAGAGAGAGAAGGGAACTATGGTCTCAAGGAGTGCCAAGTGCTACAGATTGCAATATACATAAGGGTCTAACAGTAGTACTCAACCTAATCTTTCAGGGCATTAACTAAGGAGGATCAATCGTACCCTTAGCCGTACTACCAGACTAGCCTATCATACGTGTGAGTAATCTCCCCGAGTGTTGTTATCGGTGTACAGTAGCAGCAAGATGACCGACGGTTTATCTACAACGAGGTTTCAGGTGAGCCTAGGTGGCTTCCAATATACCCAGAGGGTACATGGAAGACAGCCTCTGTGTGGTTTTGTCTAATGCACTACTACTCGAAGGGGAACCAATTGGGGTTACAAGGGAGTCTAACAAGCATGACCACCTCTTATATTTCCTATGTGCATGCCTCCCCAAATCCGCAGGTTTATGCACTCAACGACAAATCCCGTGGTTTAAAGACGTCGGAACATGTCTCTAGCCAAAAAAAAAATCTACTAAAAATGGAGATACCACCGGCCCTGAAAGCACTCTGATACCACTTGTTATGCTCTTGAACTATGAGAAGATGCTAGAATACCAAATATATGAAGAAATACAACCTAGAACATAGGACAAAATGAGAAATAACAACATGTTTTTTATTATTCAAAGATGAAAGCAATGTTCACTTGCCTCTTCGAGGAAGCAACCTCCAATAGAGCAAGGCTCGATTACAAAATAAGACACGACACTCCTCAATGGGGAGTCTCTATCCTTTATATAGGATTCATACATGCAATACCATGGGTCAGTACCATGGTTCTCTTAATACCATCTATCTAATAGCATGGCCCGTTTGCAACTAACTGTGGTCCCTTTCTTTAAATGCGGGTAAACCACTTACAATTATTAATATGGGCTTTATTGACTCTTTAGCTAACTATAACTATGACTCGACCCTATTACATAAATAAGGGGGCTAGGGTTGGACCCTAACAAGTTGCATATATGTGCTATTTATGCTTGTGGTCTATGTCCTTGTTATGTATGAATGGTGGTGGTCATGGTTGTAGTGGCATGGCCATGTGAAAGTGGAAGGTGTGATGTTGGATGTGGTCGTCATGAGTGTATGTTGGTTATGCATTGGTTATGTATGTCAGTGCTTATATATTGCTATGCATACATTGATATGGTTGTAGTTGTCATGCATGAGGTCATGGTATGCGGTTGGTATGATCAGGCATTGATAACTGGATAGTGGTTAAATTGATGTTATATGTTGATATGATTATGATTATACATGTATCGTGCTAATCTGGTTGATCTTGCAGATGAGATATCCTCCCCTGAACTATACTGTGGTATGTTGATTATGTTATTTTTTGGTTTTAGTTGACATGGTGTACTTGCAGGAAAGAGATCAAAGATGAATAGCAAGATGGTAGACTACAATTCATGAGACTCTCCTTATGGATCAAATGAGCAGCGCCGTGTTGGGCACTCTTCTATCTTAGAAAACACATTGATAATTTTGAAGTAAGAAATTACAAGTTGCAATGAAAATAATGAAAAAATCATGCAGGCACAGGAGAAACAAGCAAAATTCAATGCAGTGTTCCTTCAGAGTTTGTCATAATTGTAGAGGCAGAGACCACTTCGGATTAGCCCTAGGCAAGAGGAAATAACTAATGGGGCATATGGCAGTAGGTCTCATGGTGGGCACATGTCGTATAGAGATGACATTATGAGAGATGGCAAGCTCTTGGATACTCCAAATAGGAGAGGTGAGGGAAACAGGTTCTATTCTAGTCCTGGTTCTGACAGGCATTATGATCATCATCATTATCATCCTTATAGGAGGAGTGACAAGGGATATTTTCCAGATGAGTTCAAGAAAGCGAGGCCACCTACCTTTAATGGAGATTTGAAGAAGCCATATGATATAGAAGCATGGCTACTTGGGATGAATAATTTCTTTGAGTTGCATGAATACACAGAGAATATGAAGGCCATACTAGCTATCTTCAGCCTCAAAGGGAACACAGACATCTAGTGGGAAGATGTGAAGCGGGTTAGAGACATCAGGATAGAAGACTAGAGTTGGCATGAATTCAAGAGACTTCTCAGGAAGAAGTACTTGTCAGAGAGGTACTCCAACAAAAAATCCAAGGAGTTATATGAGTTAAATATGGGATCGATGATAGATGAGGATTACATGAATAAGTTTCTAGAATTATTGAGGTATGTATTGTATCTTAAATATGAGAAGGCTAATGTTCAGAGATTTGTCAGTGGATTTACATTAACAATTAAAGATCGGATTGAGTATGATGAGCCTCGGTTGCTTGAGGAAGTTATTGGGAAATTGAAGCATTATTATGAGCAGTCAAAGCGCAAGACAATATCTCAGCAAGGTTGGAAAGGGAAAAACAAAGCTAAAGGTAAATGGCATCCAAAAAGAACAATGCCTCAAGATGTAAATGAGAAAGAAAATGTTGCACCTTACAAGAAGTTTAATGGGGCATAACATGGAGGGCAATAGAATAAAGGTGATGGTACAAGAGTGTTGAACATTTGCTAAGGAGCATCTTAAGAGGGATTGTTTGCAAAATCAGGGTGGTAGGCCTCAAATCTACAATGCATAGGAGGAACAAATTGTTGGGGATGTTGAGTAGAGTATTCCTCGTATCTATGAAACATTGGATAACAAGTAGGTGGATCACCAGGCAATTGTTATCGAGATGGACAGTAAGCTTTATGATCAAGTTGTTTCAATTTTAATTAACCCTAGATCTAATTATAGTTATATTAGTACTGACCTCGTGGATAAGTTTGGTTTGAATAAAGAAGTGCATGCATAATCCTAGTTAGTGCAATTGGCTACATGTACAAAGAAGAGAGTGTATCACTGGGTAAGAGCTTGTGCATTCAAGATTAATGGTATGCCTACCTTAACACATTTGAATGTATTGTCGTTGGGATCATATAATATGCTTTTGGGTATAGACTGGTTACATCTTCATAGGACCAAAGTGGATTTTTATGACAAGGCCATTAAGTGTTTGGATGACAATGGAGAATATAGGATTTTGCAGGGTGAGAAGAAGGCAACATCAGTTAGAATGGTGAAGACTATGTAGGAAAAGTGTAGTCGTGGAAAGTAGTGTGTGTTATTTGCAGTGCATATTTCTAGTGATAAAGATAAGGATGTTGAGGATGTGGAGGTATTGAGAAGGTACCCAATATTGCAGCAGTTTCAAGATGTGTTTCCAGTAGAGGTTTCAGAGTTGCCACCTCACAAAGAAGTGGATGTTTCTATTGAGTTTGTACCAGGGGTAGCACCAAAATCGAAGGCACCATATAGGATGAGCACACCAAAGTTAGTAGAGCTAAAGTTACAATTGAAGGAAATGCTGGACAATGGATACATTAGGCCAAGTGTATCACCTTTGGGTGCCCTGATGTTGTTTGTGAAGAAGAATGATGGTACTCTCAGGCTATGTATTGATTACAAGAAGTTGAACAAAGTGACCATTCAAAACAGATATCCATTGCCGAGGATCGATGATTTGTTTGATCAGTTGAAGGGAGCAATAATGTTCTCAAAGATTGATTTGAGATCAGGATATCATCAAGTACACATCAAGGAAGAGGACATATACAAGACTGCTTTCAAGACCAGGTATGGGCATTATGAGTTTGTTGTTGTTCCATTTTGTTTGAATAAGGCTCCAACTACCTTTATGTGCTTTGTGAATAGTGCATTGTGTCCTTATATGGACAAGTTTGTTATTGTATTCATTGATGACATCTTGATATATTCCAAAAACGAGGAAGAGCATGCCGAGCACTTGGCAACAATGTTGAGATTGTTGAGAGAGCATCAATTGTATGCCAAGCTTAACAAATGATGTTTCTTTCAAACATAGGTACATTACTTGGGACATGTTGTTTCCAAGGAAGGTATAGCAGTGGATCCAGAGAAGATAACAATTATCATGGAGTGGGCAACTCCTAGAAATGTGGATGATGTAAGATCATTTATGGAGCTAGCAAGTTATTATAGGAGATTCATTAGAAACTTCTCTCACATTTCATATCTTATTACATCACTACAAAGACAAGGTAAGAAATTTGAATCAACAGAGGAATGTGCAGCCAATTTTGAGAAATTGAAGCAATTGTTGACAAATACTCTAGTGTTAAATATTACAGATTCGAAAAAAGAGTTTGTGGTATGTACAGATGCTTGCAAGAGAGGGGTTAGTGGAGTCCTTATGTAGGAAGGACAGGTAGTATGCTATTAATCAAGGAAACTTAATGAGGATGAGAAAAATTATCCAATACATGATCTTGAGTTGGCATCGATCATCCATGCTTTGAAGATGTGGAGGCACTATCTTCTTGGTAGGTGATTCATCTTGATGAGTGATCACAGTGGATTGAGGTATCCGTTTGAACAAACGAATTTGAATGCCATGTAAGATAGATGGTTGGCCACGATTAGTGAGTTTGACTTTGAGATTAGGTAGATCAAGGGCAAGGAGAATAGGGTTGCATATGATCTTAGTAGGATAACAACTATGAGTTCTTATGGGATATACTTGCAAGATCAGATCTTACAGGAAGGACAATAGGATGATAGGTACATGAAGCTTATGCAAAAGTTACAATAGGGTATAGGTGAGCAGGACATGGATGTTGAAAAGTGTGCAACAAGAAATGCTAAATTTAGAAAGTGCTAAAATAGAACTGCTAAAAATAGCACTTCTAAAAATAACAGTTTGGCCACCTTAGGTGAGAGGTGAAACTGCTAAAATAGAATCTTCTAAAAATAGCATTTCTAGGTGTTATAGACATTTTTGGGCACTTCAACCCCAATCATAAATGTCCATAAACTGAGGGTTCCTAAGTCCCTAAAAGTGCTGCTTCACTGCCTAAAGGAACAAGGTCAGCTGATTACATCATCTCCCAGAAGTTCTCCACTAAAAACTGCTCATAAATGGTCAAAATTGAACCATACTAAAAACCCAGTGCAGAGGGTGCGATGCATATCACCTTCCCAGTGTACAAGGTGCGATGCATACTGAATGGCTCCTCTGTAGGGTGCGATGGTCGGGAATGGATAAATGGCAGGGACAAAATGCGAGGTGGAAGATCATGGAATCTTCCAGAAGCTTCCCTCTAACACTTGCCTCTCTGTTCCGACAGGGATGAGTAACAGATCACCATTCTCCAAGTGGAGCGAACACAAGAGAGAGGACACTATCAAGACCACAGAAGATGACTCACCTCCCTACAATCATCTATATATGATCCTCAACACAAGATCAAAGGCTGGAATCTTGTATCTGTAAGAAGTGATGTTGGTTTTCTGGTGTATATCATAGTGTTGGGTGATCTAAGCTTTACTTGAGGTGAAGAAGGGCTTTCTAGCTGGAGGATGATGCTGGGTCAGAACATATGGTTGTAATCCTCTTGCTACTTTTCATCTTAATAAAGCTATTTAAGTTTTCCTCTATATTCTTGTATGTTTACTTATATATGCATTTGTATGGTTAACACATATCTGGTCTTGTGTTATTTATGAATATAGATCTTTGTTCTTCGATAGTAGTATGTTGCTATGATTCCACAGGTGCTCTTTGAAGCTGGGCAGACGAAGAAGAAGTGGCGAAGCTCTATCAGGGAAGAGAGGAATCAAACAAGGAAATCAAGCGCAAGACTAAGGTTGGTCTCCTTGGTTCCACTCTTATCTATTTTCATAAAGGAAAACGAAAGTATACTTTACTTGTTTGTTTCTAAGATAGCTACTAGTCTTAGTGGGAATAGCAGCATCCGAGTGGACACTATTCCCGGTAACACTAGGTCCCTTCCTATTTTTAGCAGTCCCTGGTCTAACTATAGGAAGTAAAATCAAATTTGGTCTTAACAGCAGTTTAAAATATTAATTAATTAATCTCCATGAGTTAATTAGTTATGGAAAATTAAACTTGAAGTCTTTGTGAGAACATGCAATTAGTTGTCCCACTGATTGAGGAATTTATCCTTGATTCTCTCCACCGATTGAGGAATTAAGTATGAGTTCTATAATGAGAGAATCAGTTGACTTAGTTTAACTTAGTCAAGTCCAGTTAGATTATTTTAACAAGTTGTTAAAATAATGAGTGATAGTTTGTTGATGCTTGCATGCATGTGACAACTATTATTTTCAGATAACTGTGTATTGTCTCATGGATAACTGATGCATGGCAGTCCAGACAGAGACCCAGTTGAGATTAGATGAGGGACAATGTACTATCAGATTCTTGGATATTTCTAGTAAGTATTTCTTGCATGCAGGAGGAACTAGTGTCCTCAAGGATTGCGTAGTTGGACTTGCGGTTGACAGTAGGTATGATCTGGGGCCAATTCACATATGTTTTGTAATTGGACCCCAAACAAAATTGCGCAAGAAAATAGGGGATTGGAGGACTTGGGGACTATATATTGAGGCCTAGGTAGTCTATGATCTTCATCTTTTAATTACAGAGAGTACATGATAGCTCTTGAGCTGATTCTTTTTGTAAACAGAAGAGGATTTCCACTTGATTGATAATACAGTGTTGGGGGTTTTATGCTGGTGCTTTTCCTAGTGATATATCTTGTGTTATGGTTGATTATTTCTCTTGATCAGTTATATGTGTTTATGCTTGATGATGCTCATGAATTCGATTATGCTTCTGCTTAATGTTTTGCAAAACTAGATCAAGTATTATGCTTTAGTACATTGCATATATTAGTTTGATCTACATGTGAAATTTCTACATGGTATGAGAGCACAAGTGATCAAGGAAGAACAATATACAGGCAAGAGAAATTTGAAGTTTATTATTTGGGATATAGATCTCAGTTCTTATCACATCCATTTCACTGATGGCTTTCTATGGTTTGAGGCTTGAGTATGCCCTTGATGGTAGCTCAAACTACATAACTTGGAAGGATCACATGGAGGCAGTATTGGAAGATAACGGCCTTAAGGACTTCATTGATCAAGAAGTCCCTAAGCCTATTGATGCTACTCAACTGGTGGAATGGAAGAAGCATGTGGCTAGAGCTAGGAGAATCATCCTAGAGGGAGTTCGAGATCACATAATTTCGAGCCTCCATGGGAAGGAGACTTCGCATGCAATGTGGAAAACATTGAAATATTTATATCAGAATAACAATGATCAGAGGAAGCTGGCACTGAAGGACAAACTTCGCAAGATCAAGTGTGAAAAGGGTGACACTATCTCTATGTTCCTGAACAAGCTCACCACCTGCAGAGATGAGCTTGCAAGTGTAGGGGTCACTAAAGCTGATGATGATATGGTGAGTCTAACACTCCTTAGCCTTCCTAAGCACTGGCATAGCTACCAAGACTCAGTGAATGGAAGGGACAAACTGCCGGATTGGGAACGACTATGGTCGGATTTGATGCAGGACGAGATTAGACGGAGCACCAGGGATGGAGCTTCTTCATCAAAACATGATGATGAAGAGAACTTGGCTTTAGCATCTAAATCTAAGAAAGGGAAAGGGAAGGCATCCCAATCCAATTCTTCTCAAGGAGGGAAGAAGTTTGACAAGTCGAAGGTGAGATGCTTTCATTGTCATGAGTTGGGCCATTATGCTACTAATTGCCCAAAGAAGAAGTCCAAGAAAGATTCCTCCAAGGAATCCGATGGTGATGCACTAGCTTCACAGTTTGAGATGGATTTCTCACTTATTGCATGCATGGTTTCATCCAGCATGGGATGTGTTTGGTACTTGGACAGTGGAGCCTCTTTCCACATGTCAGGTGACAAGAATATTTTTAGCACTTTGGAGGAGAAGGATCTCCAGATACAAATCGAGATGGGTGATGACGGAAAGTACCATGTCTCAGGTGAAGGTATGGTTGTGTTTCAGAGGGAGCATGGTTCTCCCCTCACTCTTTCTAA
Source organism: Pinus taeda (assembly GCA_000404065.3). Taxonomy (NCBI): domain Eukaryota; kingdom Viridiplantae; phylum Streptophyta; class Pinopsida; order Pinales; family Pinaceae; genus Pinus; species Pinus taeda. The sequence continues at coordinate 72,189 of APFE031199020.1, forward strand.
TGTTATGTATGTACCAGGGCTGAAAAAGAATCTTGTGTCTATTGCTATGCTTGAGGATAGAGGCTATGACGTAGTCTTTAGTTTGGGAAAGGTTTTCCTAAGGCGTATTAGCACTGGACATACCAAACAGATTGGGATTCGAATTAAGAATCTCTATAAGTTACAGGTAGAAGATTGTGCTACATTGAGTTCCAAAGCAGAGGTGGTGCATGGTCAAGATATTGGCAAGTTATGGCATAAGAGACTAGGCCACTTGCATCATGGGGCCTTGAAGATCATGCAACAGATTTCTACCGGATTACCCAAGTGTAAGCTGGAGAAAACAAGCACATGCAAAGGTTGCACTTGGGTAAGTATGCAAAAGCTTCCTTTCATGATCGGGATAGTAGAGCAGGAGAAGTTCTAGAGTGAGTTCATTCAGATGTATGTGGGCCCTTCTCTACAGCCTCCACCGCGAAGCATAGGTACTATGTTATTTTTGTTGATGATTTTTCTCGTAGATGTTAGATCTACTTCATGCAAAAGAAGGATCAAACAATCTTGAAGTTTTGTGAGTTCAAAGCTTTGGCAAAGAAATAATCAGGAGAGAAAGTAAAGGCCTTGCGGAGTGATAATGGTGGAGAGTATGTTTCCCAGCAGTTTAAGGACTTCTGTGCTTCAGAAGGAATTAAATGGGAACTCACAACACCTCATAATCGGCAACAAAATGGAGTGGCCAAAAGGAAGAACAGATCTATTGTGGGAGCAGCCCGAGCGATGTTGCATGACCAAGGCCTACCACCTCATCTGTGCACTGAGGCATGCAATACAACAACGTATCTTCAGAACATAAGTCCTCATCGTATTTTGGGGATGAAGACACCTATGGAGGCCTTTTCAGGGAAGCAACCAGATGTGAGTCACTTCCACATCTTTGGATCACCATTCTACTGTCATGTGACCAAAGATGCTCAGAAGAAGCTAGACCCAACAACTTAGTTTGGAATACTTGTGGGGTACACAGATACACCTCACAACTATCAGGTGTTTCTGCCTGCCAGTCAGAGGACCGTAGTGCGCAGGGATCTGAAGTTTGATGAGTAACGAGCCATGCGAGTGTCACTTGAGAGGGAGCTCAAGTTGCATGGTGATGATGAGGAACTATTAGTTCCTAAGGAGGAGGAGCCTCCTGGTGATGCAGATCAGCCACATGCAGAGATTCCAGTAATGGAGATCACCCCTGCTCGAGAGTCTTCTAGAGATGGGCGAAAACGCTCACGGGAAGCTGACAGATTGAAGCAGGATGCGAGAGAGAATGTGGGGCAGCCATCCTCTCATCACAGACATGGGAGATCTCCCAATAGATACACTGGCTACGTGGCCCTGGTTGGGGAGTGTGTAGCGATCAACCCTTCTTCTTTTGAGGAGGCAATGCAGTAGCCAATTTGGGTGAATGCGATGGTAGAGGAGTATGATTCTATCATGTGGAATAGTGTATGAGATGTTGTTCCTAGACCTCGGGACAAGTCAGTGGTTACTTCCCGATGGCTTTACAAGGTAAAGCAGGCAGCTGATGGCAGTATTGAGAAACACAAGGCGATTTGTTGCCCGTGGTTTCTCATAGGTGGAGGGGATTGACTACGATGAGACCTTTCTCCTGTTGCAAGGTACTCATTGATCAGATTGATTCTAGCACTATCAGCACAGATGGGTTAGAAGATCCATCAGATGGATGTGAAGACAACTTTCCTCAATGGGGAGATTGAGGAAGAGGTATACATAGAACAACCTGAGGGATTTGAGACCTTCGATCACGAGTCGCGTGTGTGTTGGCTTAGGTGAGCATTTTATGGGTTGAAGCAAACACCCCATGCTTGGTATACCAGGATCGACAACTATTTCACCGGGTTGGGCTTCACCAAGAGTGAAGCAGATGCGAACCTCTACCACATCATGGTAGAAGGTAAGCTATTGATTATTGTACTTTATGTCGATGATTTGATTTTCACAGGTGATGATCAGTTGATCAAGTCTTGCAAGGAGGACCTTACAAGAGAGTTTGAGATGAAGGACATGGGCCTCATGCACTACTTTCTAGGCATGGAGGTGTGGCAGAGAGATGGGGAAGTATTTGTGTCTCAAGGCAAGTATGCCAATGAGATACTCAGGTGCTTCCACATGGAGATGTGCAAGCCCATGGAGACTCCTCTAGCAGGTAACTAGAGGAATGAGGATGCTACTTCAGGTGAGGTAGTAGCTGCTACTGTTTATCGGCAACTTGTGGGTTCACTCATGTATCTGGTGAACACACGACTGGATTTTTGCTTTGTGGTGAACCAGCTAAGTCAAGCTATGGTTTAGCCAACCAAGTTATTTTGGAAGGCGGCAAAGCATGTGCTAAGATATCTTAGAGGCATTACACAATATGGATTATGGTACATGTAGACAGAGGGAGTGAAGCTCCAAGGCTGCACGAATGCAGATTAGGCAGGTAGTCCATCAGACAGGAAGAGCATTTCTGGAGGAATCTTCAACCTTGGGTCAGCTGCAGTTTCTTGGTACAGCAGGAAATAGAGATCAGTCGCACTTAGCTCAGCGGAGGCTGAATACATGGTTGCGAGTCAAGCTGCATGTGAGGCCATCTAGATGCAGAAGATTCTAGTGGGATTGTTTGGTCAGATGATGGATCCTACTGTGATATATTGTGATAATCAGAGTTGCATTAAACTCTCTGAGAATCCAGTGTCATGACAGGTCCAAGCATATAGATATCTGCTATCATCATCTACGAGATTATGTGGTCAAGAGGATCATGATGTTGCTGTACATTTCAACTGAGGAACATGATGCAGATATTTTGACAAAGGCATTGTCAAAGGGCAAGTTTGAGTTCCACAGAGAAAGGATCGAGGTTACTGATAATCCCTTTCTTGTTGAGAGGGAGTGTTGAAAAGTGTGCAACAAGAAATGCTAAATTTAGAAAGTGCTAAAAATAACACTTCTAAAAATAGCAATTTGGCCAATGAGAATTTTGGCCACCTTGGGTGAGAGGTGAAACTACTAAAAATAGAATCTACTAAAAATAGAATCTTCTAAAAATAGCATTTTTGGGTCCCTTCCTATTTTTAGCAGTCCCGGTTCTAACTACAGGAAGTAAAATTGAATTTGGTCTTAACAATAGTTTAAAATATTAATTAATTAATCTCCATGAGTTAATTAGTTATGGAAAATTAAACTTGAAGTCTTTGTGAGGACATGCAATTAGTTGTCCCACTGATTGAGGAATTTATCCTTGATTCTCTCCACCAATTGAGGAATTAAGTATGAGTTCTATAATGAGAGAATTAGTTGACTTAGTTTAACTTAGTCAAGTCCAGTTAGATTATTTTAACAAGTTGTTAAAATAATGAGTGATAGTTTGTTGATGCTTGCATGCATGTGACAACTATTATTTTCAGATAACTGAGTATTCTCTCATGGATAACTGATGCATGGCAGTTCAGATAGAGACCTAGTTGAGATCAGATGAGGGACAGTGTACTATCAGATGCTTGGATATTTCTCGTAAGTATTTCTTGCATGCAGGAGGAACTAGTGTCCTCAAGGATTGCATAGTTGGACCTGAGGTTGATAGCATGTATGATCTGGGGCCAATTCACATATGTTTTGTAATTGGACCCCAATCAAAATTGTGCAAGGAAATAGGGGATTGGAGGACTTGGGGCCTATATATTGAGGCCTAAGTAGTCTATGATCTTCATCTTTTGATTGCAGAGAGTACAGGATAGATCTTGAGCTGATTCTTTTTGTAAACAGAAGAGGATTTCCACTTGATTGATAATGCAGTGTTGGGGGTTTTATGTTGGTGCTTTCCCCAGTGATATATCTTGTGTTATGGTTGATTATTTCTCTTGATCAGTTATATGTGTTTATGCTTGATGATGCTCATGAATTCGATTAGGCTTCCTCTTAATGTTTTGTAGAACTAGATCAAGTATTATGCTTTAGTACATTGCATATATCAGTTTGATCTACAGGTGAAATTTCTACAATGGACTATTGTCTTAAAGCAGATGGTTTGATTTGATTTAGGGATGGGATATATGTGCTAGAAAACAATGAGATCAAGAGGACTATCTTGCGAGAGTTTCATGCAAAACTATATTCAGGTCACCCAATATACCAGAAGACATTGACAGTAGTGAAGAAGTTCTATTATTGGTCGAATTTGGGGAAAGAAGTGGCAGAGTTTGTGGCTAGATGTTTGGTCTGTTAGTAGGTGAAGGTAGAGTGTAAGCATCCAGGTGGAATACTACAACCGATTATGATTACAGAGTGGAAGTGGGAGGTCATTTCAATGGATTTCATCACAAGTTTCCTGAGGACATCTAGACAACATGATTCCATCATGGTTGTGGTGGAGAAGTTGACTAACGTAGCACACTTTATTCCAGTGAAGTTTAATTATTTAACTAGTGATGTGGCATAGGTATTCATCAAAAATTTAGTGAGGTTGCATGGTGTTCCAAGTAAGATTATGTTGGGTCCCTATAATACTAGTGACTACCCCATTACTATTGCAGTTATATCCCTTATTAATATCGTTGTGCCCCTATTGTCTCCATATTATTATTATTGTGCCCCATAGAATCCCTCTATTGTTATTTTTGTGGCTTTATATTATTATTGTTAGGTCGGCTGGTTATATTATGACTCCTTAGACTCCTATATATAGAAAGGAGGTTTTGTCATTTGTATCATCCAAGAATTGTTCATTTATGTAATGTAAAGAAGGTTGCCCCCTCGAAGCGGCTGAATTCTAAGGCGTTGATCTATATTTTCTATCTTTCTTGAAGTTGGTTTCATAACATTTGGTATCAGAGCATTGGATTCTAGGGTTTCACTGCTCCAAATAGGTCATTGTGGAATTTTCGCTATAACTTTTTTTTTTGTGATGTTTCAGAAGCGAAAAAAAAAACCCATTTGAGACAAAATCGCACTGAACCTCGGGTCTGAATTTCAGAGCTTTTCACGCTATATTTGCGGAGATATGATCTGAGGAAGTTGGTCTTTTTGCAAACTCCTGAATTATATTCCAAACAGGTGACCTGGGGAAAATCGTCATGACTTTCTCTCTGAGCATCGGATTAAAATTTCGTAAGAAGGTACAGAAAGAGGACAAACTGTAGTTTCTTGTATATATATATTTTTAGTGCCAAAGGTTGAAACAGTGACACGTGACACTTCATACAAGTTCGCTCTTCTGGAAAGGTCTATAATCAGGTCATCTTGGGACATTGTGCATAACTCTTTCTTGGAGAATCCAATTTGGATCAGACTGGTGACATTGGAAAGAGGACGCAAAGGGCTACTACAGGTCGCAATTTTAAAAGTTAAAGATCCAAAAGTACAGAGTTGCAGTTGTTTCAAGATCGAGCTCCTAAAATCAAGAAAAAGCAAGATGAGGAAGTTTGATGGCAAGGATCCGGTAAATTGGATACTTCAGATGTAGCAATATTTTGATCTACATGGTGTACCATTGTTACAAAAGGTATGTATTGCATCTTCATATTTGGAACCGGATCAATTTTTATGGTATGAAGGGCTTTGTTCTTGTAAACAACTTGTTATGCGGTCAATTTTCACGGAGGAAATGATAGCACATTATGAGGACACAAAGAGCAACACCTTCTTTAGAGCAACACCATAACAATTGGAAAGAGTAAAAGGGCTTTGTGACATAGTGGAAAGAAAAATTATGGAAACCAGGAAGCATACCCCTCACAACTACAAAGATGGAAGTGTTGTTTCTCCTAGCCTTCCACAACCAACAAGGGTTACACCACAACAATTGGAAGAAAAAAGAGAAAAAGGGCTTTGTTACAATTGTGATAGCAAATGCACTAAAGGTCATAAGTGTGTTGATAAGAAATTATTTTACATAGAATATGAAGAGGAGGAAGAAAAGGATCAAGAAAGAAACATCAAAAGAAAGAGGATATACGCCAGGACTGCACCCCAAAGAAAGAAGAAATGAATCAGACATTCTTGTAAATTCATTGGCGAAATTACCACTCCTCAAACTATCAAGATAGAAGGAAATATCAAAAATAAAAAGGTGCAAGAAGTGAAAGATCACATCGAGAAAGAAGAAATGAATCCAACCATATCTTGTAATTCATTGGTCGAAATTACCACTCCTCAAACTATCAAGATAGAAGGAAATATCAAAAATAAAAATGTTCAAGAAGTGAAAGAACGAAAAGGGGCGACAGGAAACCTGAGGGACCCCGGGACGACAGGAAGCCGCAGGGACCCCGGGAGGGACCCCGGGACGACAGGAGGCCACCGTATTACAAGCCACCGTAGAAGTCTAGTTTGATTTCCCCCGCAAAAGTCTAGTTCGAGTGAAGTCTAGTTCGATTATAGTGAGGTCCCTATGCCCTTCCTTAACCGTTCCCAATGGTACACCCGTCATAGCGAAGTAAAGAAATCGTATAAAAGAAAGAGAACCTATGACGACACGTAGCTGACACGTAGCTGATGATTACACGACACATGATGAGGACGTAGGTAGAGGTTCGATCACACAATTAGAAATTAGGTACGAGCAATTAGCTTTGAGTGATGCATAGACTTGCCAGGAATGAGTATTATGTGAACTACTAAGTGGAGCTACTCAATGGGGAATAATCGAAGGGGGAATAATCCTTGGGGCAGGGGCAGGACCCTTACTTCTTCATAGGGGTCACTCACTATTCATATGGTGAGGGAGAGCTATACCTCAAACAAGAGCGGGGTTGACAATAGGCCTGGACTCAAAATATAGGTCTTAACAAAATACACAGGTTCCATATATGCAGCAATCCGTTGAGTTAGGACGTTAGTTAGTGAGTCATATCTTCTTATATTACGTTTCGACTGCCTTATGTTCTTTCTCAACTGCCTTCCGGTGATTTGACTGCCCCAGTTCAACAGGAGGACATACAAGCTTCCCTCTTGCCCCTTTATATGTTTGCCCGCTACAGAAAATTTCCCCTGGTGATTACCCCACTTAAGCTGGACATATGATTCTATACCCTTGAGGTGTATGACCCTTCCTTCACGGGTGCACTGTAAGTAATTTCTCGTTAAACTCTAGAGATAGAAGGACATATCAAGAAGAAAATGGTTCAAGCAGTGAAACATCACATTGAGCATCAACAACAAGTTCTCCAACTTTTAAAGGATAACGCCACTTCGGTGCAAAATCAAATGAAACAATAGGTAGATCAACATCGTAGTGAAAAATGTTTTGATGTAGGTGATTGGGTATTTTTACTGCTACATCTCAAGCAAGCTATTTATGAGAAGGAAATGTTGGCAATACTACATGCACTTAAAATGACGACCTTACCGAATGGGAAGACTCTTCAAGGATGAGGATGTGGAAGCATTGTTTTGTGCTATTTCTATTATCCAACCAGATTGGATAAACGAAGCAAGGGATGAATGGAAGAAGGACGAAGAAGTATGTCCACTTATTCAAAAGTTGCAAAAGATCCCAATTCAAACAATATTGCCAGAAATTGAAGACGAGGAAAAATCATATTGGAACCTGGAGCAGTCACAGAAACAAGAACCCTATAGCTACGAAATCACTCAATTTCAGAGTATCTCATAAAGTGGAAGAACTTACCCACTAAATATTCCACATGGGAGGACAAGAATTTTATACAGAAGCATCAAGAACTACTCAAGCATTGAGGACAACGCTTTTTGAAAGAGAGGGGCATGTTAGGCCCCTATACTACTAGTGTAACCCCTTATTGTTATTAGTACAACCCACTTATTATATTGATGTACCCATGTAGTGCCCATATTGTTACAATTGTGCCCCATAGAAGCCCACTATTATTATTATTGTGCCCTTACATTATTATTGTTATGTCGGCTCTGGTTATGTTATGACCCCTTAGACTCCTATATATAGAAAGGAGGTCTTTTCATGTGTATCATCCAAGAATTGTTCATTTATGTAATGTAAAGGAGGTTGCCCCCTCGAAGAGGCTGAATTCTAAGGCGTTGATCTATCTTTTCTATCTTTTCTTGAGCTGGTTTCATAACACATCGGATGTAGCATAGTTTCCAAGTTGGTGATCAAGTCTAGCTATATATCAGCAAGAATAGAATGCAAGGTGAAGGTAGAAGGCTATAGCCAATAAGGTATGGACCTTTCAAGATAATTGAGAAGATTGGTGAGAATTCTTTTCACCTTGAGTTACCAGCTTACATGCACATCCACTCAGTTGTTAATGCAGACAACCTGAGACTATTTGAACCTTCATTAATTGAAGATCCCGAAGAGCAGAGTCAACTGCCTTCTATTGATGATTTGTTACCAGAATATCTTAATGAATTGTAGGAAGACACAGTTCTGGACATGAAGGTGAGGACGAAGTGCAGGGGGGATGTTGAGTACCTGAGGATTAGACTCAAGGGTTCAAAGCCAAGTAGTGCAAAATGGATAGAGATTAGACAAGTGAGACATCTATACCCTCACTTAGTCGATGCTTGAAAACCAAATTTTGGTGGTCCAAAAGCTTTTTCAGTGGGAAGGCCGTGATCCAAATTAGATCCTCAAACACTCTTATAGTTTCCTGAACTCTGTAAAACTCATACCAAAATTTCAAAGCGCTATAGATAACGACCTTATCAGAAATAACCTCTGGACAATGGCAATTTGTGGCTAGCACGGAACAACAAGGACCCTCGATCAAAGCATGCTAACAGTTGGCCCATGGAGACCACGCATGAATGAAAATTGTCAATCAGAAGCCCAGATCCAAAAACGGAGGCATTTTCTGATACGCAATTAGCTCTAAGTACTAAACGTGTGTTGTACGGCATCCCTTTCAATGAAGAAAAGCCCCGAGCACTTGGTCACGAGGAAAAACATAGAACCATACGGAAGTCGCCGAAAATCATTAGAAGGTGGGTCCCACACCCAAAACCGGCAGGATATCACGTGCACTTTGAGTGGTAAGTTGGTTTGGCCGAGTCCCGCACGATTCCATACATTGGGTGACGTGTGTCAGGTGGATGTGAGAGAAAAATGCTTACATCACGTGAGTAACGGTCGAACAACTTACTCATGTGGTATTAACGGAGACTGTAGGATCTGGAGGCCCTAGATCAATGGTGGAGAATCAATCTGATGGCTGACCAAATTCGACAGGGAAATAGGCTGAGGTAGATAAGATTTGAGATTTGGCATGACCAATGAAATAGCAGAGGGAACAATTTTGCGGGCAATCTTAGAGCAATGGAAATAATGACCATTCAAAGAGGACTGACACTCAGCTTGTGAGGAAACAGGTGGCCACCTCTTTGTGAAGCATTACAGTGACGATGATGCAGAACAAGGGAATTCTAGTAGATAGAGGCAAGTGATCCAAGAGCCGGGAAGTAGAAATGAACAGTCAGGGAGAAGATTGGCTTTAAGCCATGAATAGACAAATTGTAGAAAAAACAGAAGTAGAGAAGCAATAAAATAAAGAAGAAAACATAAAAGTCGACCTGACCTACAGAGCAAAGGCAGCGTTGAGTAGACAGAGACAGAGAGAGTCTGAGAGTCTGTGAACTCCAGAGAAGGCTTGAGAGATTCAAGCAACTCTTCTGTGTATACTTGTCTGGTATTGAGTACCAAATTGGACTCATACGATTGAGACCACTTGAGGTCAAGATTCAATAAGGGGGAGTATGTGTACTCTAGAGGCTTTGGGAATCCAAGTACCACCCTAATGATCATCATCTGTTGAAGTGAGACTCAATTTGAGCTCACTATTGTAAAACTCTATTTTTTTTTTACACAATAGAAAGGCCACCATTGAAGGCTGGAGCAGGAGACATAGCCCAGGAGGATTGGATGAACATCTATGTACTCTAGAGGCTTGGGGAATCCAAGTACCACCCTACTGATCATCATCTGTTGAAGTGAGACTCAATTTGAGCTCACTATTGTAAAGCTCTTTTTTTTTTACACAATAGAAAGGCCACCACTGAAGGCTGGAGCAGGAGACATAGCCCAAGAGGATTGGATGAACATCTATGTACTCTAGAGGCTTGGGGAATCCAAGTACCACCCAATTGATCATCATCTGTTGAAGTGAGACTCAATTTGAGCTCACTATTGTAAAACTCTTTTTTTTTTTACACAATAGAAAGGCCACCATTGAAGGCTGGAGCAGGAGACATAGCCCAGGAGGATTGGATGAACTCCTTATTAAATTTGTGGTGTTTTTGTATTTGCTTACTATGTTTCTCTTACTATTTCAAGTGTGTGTGTATTTTGCAATCTCATTGATCCATTACTTAAAATAACATAGACATGCCCCAACACATGAGTCTATAATACCTTCATTAATTTCTTGACGTCATAAATGGGTGATTTCATATCACCTTAACACACCTAGAACTCACTAACACTCCTTTTCACACACTCTTAGTCATTCATTTCCATGCATTTGAAACTAGTGCTCCCTTATGTTTCCTTGGCACTCCATAACACTTTGTGGCATGCATTGGCACACCCTAGCACCTAACACATCTTGGTATGTTTCCCTAGCTTCTAATATGCCTTAAAACTGCCTAGCATACCTTATCACTCCCTCCTTAGCACACTTGGAACTCACTAACACTTCCTGTCACAAAATCTTAATCATTCATTTGCATGCATTATTTTCACCTATTGCTCCCTTGTGTTCCCCTAGCACTCCTTAACACTTCCTAGCACATGCTTTTGATGGAAAAAACATGAAATATAGGGCAACTCATCCTCCATTTTCAGACAAGAAAATTTGGTTAAGTATATAATAAGAAGTGCGAAGATAACCAACCAAGAGAAGGAAACAAAGAGAGAATATTTTGGTGTTGTTTATGGGTCTGTTTTAGGGCTAATAGATCCAGATGTGTGAAGGAAGGAAGAACTATCTACTACAGAAAAGGTCAAAGATCTTGTTGTTGTCCAAGAAGTTGAATCAAAGAAGAAGATAAGAAAGGTTACACGCCGAATTATAATAAGAGTTCATACCATCCAAGTGAAGAAGATCAAGGTTCAAAAGTTTGGTCAACCACAAGTTCTAGGGTTTATGCAAGAGGGCCAAGAACTACAGATTTGATCCATGGAATTGGAATTTGAAGGATAGTCAAGTTATTGAAGGAAGAATCTTGATCATCATTGACTCAAGGAAAAATAAGGAAGTTGAATCAAGGAGCCTTGCAACTTGGTCTTGTAGATGTCATTCAGTCAAGGGTCTAGGCCATGGTCTTGGTATTCGTCAATTCAAGTCTATATAAGAAGAAGATCTCGTGTCTCTTGTCTCCTCATTTTTTATGCATTGGTAGATGTTTTATGAAGAATATTGTTTTGCGCATTATTTGTTATTGTGGATTAGTCTTAAATGTGTTTGTGTATGAAAAATTGGTTGGGTTTGTAAACTATGAGTAGAGCAGCATTTGATTGATGCATGCTTCGTACAATAGAATGTGTCTCTTACTTAAACAATTAATTTAGTGGAAACATGGGTATTTGGACAATTATTTTGGAATTTATGCACCTTACAAGTACATCAACTCATATAATGCATAAATATAATGGAAAGTTATAACATGTTGCATCATAGAAAGGATGTTGATAAAATATGATAGCTTAAATGTACATGATAGTTTGGAAAGGTGGGGAATAACTCTTATCTAGTGATAGGTAGCCTTATCAATTCCTTTTTTAATTTTTAAATGTCCATGGTGATTTTGAAAGTAGGTGGGTAGAAATTCTTACTCATGTCATAGATAGCCTAACGAGTACTTTTCTCTATCTAGAATGATACTAGATACAAAACTTTTTTGTATTATGTGCTTCTTCAATTTTTTTTTATAATATATCATGTTATAAAAACTTTAAAATAAGCTTCTCACTTTGGTTCTTGCATTTGTGGTCAAATCTGAACCCATCTTCTGAAAGTAGTGTTATTCTGGAGGATCCCAACAATAGTTTTCACTCCATAAGGGTTTTAACCTATCTTTAGTCTTTGATGAGTTTTTTTGGATCATTCTACTTTAAAAATAAAGATGCATCTGTAGTTTTCTCACTTGCTAGTTTAGAATCAATGAAAAAAATCACAAATAATTACTTACATTTATTTTAGAGTTTAACTGAAATTGATGGAACATGGTGATTACATCAAATGAGTGTGAAATTGAATTTTCAAATTTTATTAATGTCCTCAATGGTTGGAAAATGTAATGGGATCAGATGATAAGTTAACATGTAAGGTATTTAGTAAGACATTTCTTTTCTTCTAAGAAAAGTATGTCTAAACCATGTGTAATACCAGGGAGAGAGAGGATTTTGTAGTTTGGAAAGCTTAGTTGTGTGGGTTTGGGGCTAAGGCATAGTTGCTCCATGTAACTGAACTAAAATGAGAGGAAATGAGGCAACACATACTTTGTCAATCTTAGCTATGAGGATTTGGGGTTCAAGGCTTAGTCACTTTAGAATTGAAGTAAAATGAGATCAAATGAGACAAGGAATTGCAAGTTATTATTTATATGTAATGACATTAAAGTGAGTAAACACAAAGTGTCGAAATTCAAAGTACAATCAACCCTTGTGTATGAAAATTCAATCAAGCATTTTTTTTATGGCTGAATTCCCCCTCAAATATACATTTGATTGATGCAAAAGCTTAGAAAACCACATCTATGTAATTGAGGTATACCTCTTGGATGCACAAACCTTTCCCCTTAACTTCCCATTGACTTTGAGGTTGTGTTCCCCTACACTCCTATATGCTTACAAGGGATACTACACTCCAACATGATGGATTCTAAGACATATTGTGATAGGGGAGATGAGGGTTTCGGAAATTCTTGTTGCCACAGGAAAGTCTTGCCATGTTTAGTTCTAAAATAAGGAAGAAAAATGCTCATGTAGAAGGATTTATGGTTCTAATTCAATTGTGGGAAATAGAAATGCCATACATTATGGTGCTTCTTGGTACAATATTACCGATTCGTGGAGAAAGATCAATGGTTCCTTAGGTGGAACTATACCAATGTGTGGGTGGGACCAAGCTCATGAGATTCATTTTTTACTGCCATAGCAATGAACTACATCCAAAGTGGTTATGAAAGATTACATTGTTAAAAGTTAATTTTTAGCTTTAAAGTTTGACATAATAATTAAAAAACCAAATATCATTTGTTTAAATAACATGAAAACTCGTAATATTAGTATTAGATAACTAAACATTAATAAAAAAATATTTATAGTTCTTTTGTTTAATTATATAAAATCCAAATTGAATTTGTTTAAAATTACAACTTACAACATGGTTAATTATTTTTGTAATTTTGAAAGATAAAAAATATAATTTTTTGAAATGAGTATACAATAAGATAAGAAAATATACATTCCATAATTTTGATATATTCATAAAAATAATGTTTTAAAATTTATAAAAAAATTAAATAATTATAATTAAAAATTTAATGATCATCCAAATTAAAATTTTAATTTCTGTTGCGTTTTCTTTCCCGCCTTTGTGTATTCGAATGAATTTTGAGTAGTTGAAAAAAAAGGAAAGACCATTTTGTTGTGTTTTCGTCCCCGCCTTAGTGTATTCGAATGAATGTTGAGTAGTTGAAAAAAGCGGAAAGACCATTATGTCGCATTTTCTTCCCCACCTTAGTGTATTCGAATGAATATTGAGTAGTTGAAAAAAAAAGGAAAGACCAGAACAAGTTTTCTTCCCTGCCTTAGTGTATTCGAATGAATGTTGAGTAGTTGACAAAAAAAAGGAAAGAGCATGGGTACAATACAATCTGATCCGTGGCTATATGGAAACAAGTACAGGTCACTAGATCAATCTTTAGGGTTTCTAGATCAATGGCCATTCTAGAATTGATTTGCAAATTTTTTTTATATTCTCACATGAAATGTATGTTGAGTAGTTGAAAAAAAAGGAAAGACCATGGGAACAGTACAATCTAATATGTGGCTATATGGAAATAGGTACAGGTTGTTGGATCAATTTTTAGGGTTTCTAGATCGATGGTCATTCTTAGAATTGATTTGCAAATTTGTTTTATATTATCACATGAAATGTTGCAGTAATTCACTAGGAGTTATTGTTTCATGGTTAAATTTGGATGTGTTAAGAAATAAGATTGAGGAGGATCTCTTTAATGGCTTGCTCACAAAACATGGATCTATTTTTGTTGGGAAAATTTGGACCACGATGGAAGGATCAGAAGCCTTGGTCTTCTTTCAAGATCTTAAGAAAATACTTGCACAGGTACCCTTTCTCTCCTTTAATTCCTTCTCCAATTTCAATTTCTTCAAACAATATACCAACTTTTTCACTTGAAATTAGGTTATTTGGGTTTTCTTTTTTAAGAATTTAGCTTCAAATGAACTAGCCCCACAATTACTATATTGGCAATGAAATTTATATTAAATATATGCCGAACTCTTATAGTAGTATGGTAGTATACCACACCAGAAATTATAAAAATAGTAGTTTGGTAGTATACCACAGCAGGAAAATAGCCAGAAAAACAACAACGTAGACTTCTTAGGGTAACTCCCTACCCTCCCTCATTTCAATGCAACATGAAAAGATTTTCTTGCTCTCTTTCCATTTCATGGGAGAAGTTCTTAATCAAAAATCTCAATTTTAAGCTCTGTTACTAGAAATGAAAAGGAAGTCTTCGTTTGTAAAAAAAAATCGTATAAAAAAATGGAACGGTATGGAAAACGGTGTTTTATATGGTAATTTTCATTCTTTAATGCAAGAAACTGGGTTTTCCAAAAACGGTTCGTTTCTTGAAACTGTTTTATGGAAAAGGTTAATTTGGTTCATTTGCAATATGGATCTCTTCGTGATTGGACGTCAACATGAATCATAAAAAGCATTGGTTTTTTGGATAGTTTTTGAAGGCATTTTTATAGTCTATGGTTAGAATTCAACCATATATAGCTTAGGTGCTAGCGAAAGAGGTTTGTTGAGAATAGGTTGGATGTTCTCCCTAGTGACAACACCTTGAAATAGTGCTTAATATATCTTTAACGATATTGATTATTTACGGATTTTATTAGTTAAAGTTATGTTATTTTTTAATTATAGCCATTGATGTGTGGCAATGTATGGTTAAGTTTTTACAATTTTCTTTTGTTATTTTTGTGTTGCTTTTATTTAAAA